>JAOUWY010000038.1:15136674-15151276 GCA_025728095.1 Prietella phreatophila
CCCCCCCCCCCCCCCCCCCCCCCCCCCCCCCCCCCCCCCCCCCCCCCCCCGACAACAACTTCATAAGAACATATTTATTAAAGAGGTGCGCACAACACATCTAACTTTGAAGTAAATGGGCCACAGTAGCAGAAAATACCTCTGTTCTGTCAGCTAAGAACAGGTAATTGAAGTCACCAATATAAGAGAGTTAAATATTAGAAAAACATGTCCTGGTCTAACAAATCATGATTTCTGCTGTGACATGGAGATGGTAGGTCAGATATTGGTGTATTTTCATTTCATTTAGAACTGCTTTGAATCAAAAGTTCAGGTCAGAGGTGAACGTGTAATGGAGTGGTGAATGTTATCTTGACATACATTTGGCACATTGAGACCAGTGGAGTCTAGTTTTAATGCCATCAATGCCATTGCACTGCATTGTTGCTGATCCTGTAGAATGTCATTTGTTCATAGATACAAGAATACACTGCAGAAAGTATGTTTTATCTTATCCATCAACACTGCACTTGGTTTAATCTGTAAATGAAGAAAAACCTTTAAATCACCCTTCACCTAAAAGAATCAATCACTTTATGAATCATTTATCACCTTTCCCCTGAACCAGGCGGAGAGAGCGCCAGCATATGAGCCCCCAAAACTGATCCAGATGTTCTTGTCAGTGAGGCCATATTTCTGACTGATAAAGCTGTGGAAATCAGCCAGATCTGCAAGGCTGAGCAAGAGAAAAAAGATACACATGAGAAATCGGTGGATATTTTAATGACCAAAATGTGTAATGTGTAACCTTCTTCCAAGGGTTGTCACTCACGCCTGCTGACTGGAAAGGTGCTGCAGATTCCAAAGTTCCAGACCACCTGGACTGATGCTCGAACCATAGAAACGGTGTTCGAGTGCCACCACCAGTGCTCCATGCTTCTCTGCCATGGCCACATAGTGACCTGAGGGACAGATGAATATCAGATTGAGTTAGGTCATCAGGTGAGAGAATAACAGACATGTGGGAATGTGGTTTTAACAAAAAAAAAATGGTTATAATTTACAGTAGGATGTCTTGTGCCTTTCATGTGCCAATATATTACCATGTTACCAAGAAATTCAAAAATTCTAGGAATTACAATAAGAGCAGTTTAATTTTAAACCCCACTCAACACCATTACCCAAACTGTATAATAATTTCATTTGGCTTGATCAAATTCTTACAAACTCATAGCTTCAATAATAGAAAGAAAAAGTACCAGCCAACACGCTGAATTTGGACAAAGGGCCTTCACCACTGATGTAGAGAAACACAGGACCATCAGGCTTTTTCCAGTAAGCTTCGTTCACAATGAATTTCTGTGTCATAAATAAAAAGAGTATTTAATAAGAGTCTTATTATACACCAACATGCTTGGGTATATCATAATTAGTCCTACATGTTGTACAATTTTAATGTAATTACATAATGTATTTTTGGACCTGAGGGAAGGTGTCCATGTTTTTGCCATTAAAATGGTCAAGTTTCTGATGAATTTGACCCTCAATGAGATGAGATTTGTGCGTTATTAGCAAGCGCCGTTCAGCTCTTTGTTCATGGACTGAATGCACACGTTCCTTCAACTTCCAGAGCACACGCCCTATAAGGAAGGATTACAAACGTTTTACAGTACATGACTTGCAAATGAAAATCCACTAGAAAATCTGAAAAATCACAGAAATTCTGTCATTGTAGCTTGTGTTATCAATCTATTTAACATTAGCAGTAAATATCTTTGTGAAATCCTGTCAGTTTAGCTCTCAACTTAGCTAGCTAATATGATTAAAAATCCTCTAGAACATTGGTGTGAGCTAATGTTAGCTAGCTGCTAGTATTAGCAGTGAATGTACATGGTTGTGAAAAAGTATTTCTTCTGTTTTTGTGTATATCCGGGGCAGTGGTGGCATGACGATCATGGCACTGTGGTGTAATCCATACAGTATGTGACCAATAAAGACTCATTATATCTCATACTAAATAGATCTTCAAATGAAATATAACATAAAACAAAGGTAACACAATGCAGTTAAACAAAATTAACCCAACGCCTATCACCAAATGTGAAAAAGTAATTGCCTCCTTAAACTTAAAATCTGGTTGTGCTACCTTTAGCAGCAATCAATGCAACCAAACGCTTCTAATAACTGGAGATCAGTCGTTCACTTACTTCTAGGACTAGGATTTACTCCTATGCTTTGGATCATTGTCTTGCTGCATTATCCAGTTGCACTTGAGTTTCAATTTATGGACATCCTCCTTTAGGATTTTCTGGTAGATAGCAGAATTTATGTTTCATTCAATTACTACAAGTTGCCCAGGCCCTTTCCACTACCATGCTTGACTGTAGGTATAATGTTCTTTTTGTGGAATTCTGTGTTTGGTTTATGTCAGATGTAACAGGACACCTGTCTTCCAAACAGTTCCACGCTCAATCATCAATCCACAGAACATTCTCCCCAAAGGTTTGAGGATCATGAAGGTGTGATCTCAAAAATTCAGACAAGTCTTAATGTTCTTCTGGATTAGCAGTGGTTTACTTCACCACTTTTCCATCGATGCCATTTTGATTCATGAACAGTGACCTTTATTGATGAAAGAGAGGCCTGTAGTTCTTTTGATGTTGTCCTTGGGTCTTGTATGACTTGCTGGATGAGTAGTTGCTATGCTCTTGGAGGAATTTAGGAAGGTTGGCCACTTCTGGGAAGGTTCACTATTGTGTCGATTTTTTTCCATTTGGAGATAATGGCTCTCGCTGTAGTCCTTTCGAGTTCCAAGGCCTTTGAAATAGCTTTGTAACCTTTCCCAGACTGATGTCACCTTCTTCCTAATCAATTCTGGAATTTGGTTGTGTCTAGTCCAGCTGAACCGCATTATGAATGCAGTTTCATAGATTTGGGAATTTAGAAATTATGAGGGCAAATACATTTTCACACAGGCCCAGTTATTATTGGATAACGTTTTTGATTCAATAAATAACATTATCATTTAAAAACTGTATTTTGTGTTTACTCAGGTTGTCTTTGTTTTATCTTAGATTGTATTTTCATTTGTAATGCAATTTAGTATGAGATATGTACAAAATCAAAAGAAATCAGAAAGGGGCAAATACTTTTTCATAGCACTATAGCTAAAAAAAAATCACAGAAAATTTGTCATCTTATCTTATGTGATCTTTATAGCTAGCATGAGCAGTAAAGATTCTCAATAGTATGAAATCATGTCAGGTTGGCTAGCTGGTTAACAAAATCTGAAATTGCAACCACATGTGTCAATGCATATTTTTTATTAATATTTGAATAAAAATATTATGAATATGATATTATATCATATTCATTAAGGAAGAACAACAGAGATTTTTTAAGAAGTATCACAAATCAGCCAAAGTATCAAATGAGCACTTTGCCATATGATGAGTGTTTGACTTGCTAAAAAAGTGCCCAAGCACTATTGATGGCTAAACGTTATGTGATATGTGTCGAAGTTGTTTGTAAGAAATGTTTTACTTTTGGTGACATTCAGTACACCATGATCTCACTTTGCTCAAGTTTCTTTAAAAAAAAACAACCCAACTCAAGTATTGTACCTATACTGAGTCTTGGAGTCCTGATGCCATTATGAACGCCAAGTAAATATCCACCTGGAATGACTTGCCTAATCTTTATGTTTCTTATATATTTAACAAGAGATCTTCAGGATTAAATTTGTACTAAAACTCTGAGGATAATATATGGATATTCAGGATGAAGCGGCTACTGAAAAGGAATAAATTTAAATTTCCTACATTATTAAATGCAGTTTGACACAAGGCCCATTATCTTTTATGTTTGACTGCAACGACAGAGGAGCATAGAACCGCTAACATTTCATGGGAGTGAGATGGTAATAAACACCAGAATCATTAAATACATAACAAATTATTCAAAATAAATATATTCCATGTGTTTCAGGGTGGAGTTTTCCTTTACATCCTAGACTTCTAGTTTAACTTTTCTTTGTAGTTTAAAAAAAAAAAAAAAAAACAACCAAAAAATAATACAGTTGAGGTCATAAGTTTACATACACCCTGCAGTATCTGCAAAATGCTAATAATTAAAAAAAATTTTAAATCAAAATGATCATAAAATTTGCATCTATTTTTTTTTGATTTAGTTCTGCCCTCAATGAGCTATTTCACATAACAGATGTCTACATATAGTTCACAGACACAATAACTGAATTTACACAAATGAGCCCGTTCAAAAGTTTACATACGCTTGATTCTTAATACTGTGTGATGTGACCTGGACGATCAATGACTGTGTTTATGTTATGTGATAGCTGTTCATTGGTCCCTTGTTTGTCCTGTGCAGTTAAACTACCCATTGTTCTGGTCCTGCACATTCTTTGCTTTTCCAGCACCTTCTGCATATTTGAGCCCTTCCCAACAGTGACTATACGATGCTGAGAACCATCATTTCACACTGAGGACAACTAAGGGCCTCGTACACAATTATTACAAAAGGTGCAAACATTCAGTGATGCTCAAGAAGGCAACACGATGCATTAAGAGCCCTAGGGGGTGTAAATTTTCACACTAATGTTTAAAGCAAGTCCAAAACCAAGGACATTTATTATAGGAAATCTCGCTCATTGTAACTTGATTAAGAAAGCATAAAGGATTCGTTTTACCTGCGGAAGCAAAATCAAAGACGAGCATCATCACCCCACACTGGATCATGGATGGAGCCATAATGGAAGAGTTTTCACTATTACAGGTGGGTTTGGATATTCTTTTTCTCCTGCTCTCTAACACACACTAGATACTATTCAGTTTGTACAAATAAACTCTGTTCAGAAATGACCGAAGAACACGTTTAGCATCAGTACTGAGCTTTATGTTGTCTACACATCTACATTAACATCCTTAAAAGGAGCAGCTAGTAATGCTAACTTAAAACCAGGACGCTCAAATAACCATATGATACCCATGCTATGGTCTCCTATCATATTACATAGAATTATTGGCACTGTTCAGATAAATGAGCCAACATTAATATATAAAACGAATAGCACATGCAATGAGTGATATTTTGAGGTTATAACATGTTCTACAAAACTCTGCTTTCAAAATGATCATCACACCAACAATTGTTACTCAGGTATAGCGCTGTGAAAAAGTATTTGTCTGCATCCTGATTTCTTCTGTTTATGTGTACATCTCATACTAAATTGTTTCAGTAATAAAAACTAAATCTAAGATAAAACAAAGGCAACCTGAATAAATATAGAATGGTTTTTAAATGAGTTTTTTTATTGAAGCAAAAAATGTATCCACACTTTTTCACTGCACCGTACTGAGGCTTCTGCCGGCCTAATCTGGGTTAAGAATGAATGGGATGGCGCACGGTGGCTTAGTGGTTAGCACGTTTGCCTCACACCTCCAGGGTCTGGGGTTCGATTCCAGCCAGGGCCATGTGTGTGTGCACATGTTCTCCCCGTGCTGTGGGGGTTTCCTCCGGATACTCTGGTTTCCAAACACATGCATGGTAGGCTGATTGGCGTGTCTGTAGTGTATGAATGGGTGTGTGAGTGTGTATGTGATTGTGCCCTGCGATGGACTGGCACTCAGTCCAGGGTGTACCCGCCTTGTGCCCGATGCCCTCTGGGATAGACTCCAGGTTCCCCGTGACCCTGAAGAAGGACTAAGCGGTTGAAGATGAGAGAGAGAGAGAAGAATGAATGGGAGATAGACCCTTATAATTCTAAGGTCATGTTGGAGACACGTTACTCCATGCAAAACATTTCATGCTCATTGCACAGGCTTCAAATCTAGATATGGAGATATCCAGCTGCTGAAATTGTTTTGCGTTCCAGCTACTACCTTCAGTGTAGATTTGAACAAATCAAAGATGTCTTGTTCAAAGTTCCAGCTACAAGAGTAACCTCCTGGCAAAGGCAGCCAGCTTTCAGTCTAAAATATTAGGGTTAGAGGAATTCATGACAATGACAAACAGCCCCCAAATCCATATTTTACAGTGGGTAGGGAGGTTTTGTCCCCTCTCTAGTCAAACATTCTGATGGAGGTCATGGCCAAAAAGTTTCACGTTTGTCCCATATGACCACATAAAATCCAATCAAATTGTTGTTCCAATAACGCATGGTGAAATATTTTTTTGACAAGTAGCTTGTGCAGTTGTGATTTACTTTTAAAACTTGAAATTGTAAAGCCCTGGCTGGGCTTAGAGTTGTTTTATGACATTTAGTAGACACCCTTATCCAGAATGACTTACAGAAGGTTTGTAAATAAATGTTTTGGGGTTTTGTTTTGTTTTGACATTGCCTGTTTTGTGCAGATCAACAATCATGTTTCTTTGGAGTTTTTAAATCACTGTTTTTCCCTGGATGATGATGATGCAGTTACACACTGCAACAATGCTAACTTAGCAAATGAAGATACCTTCATGAGATTATTATACACCTCTCGGCCAGAACATTAAAAAGGGCCACCTTCTCCCATTGCTCCATGGACCAGCTCTGATGCGCACGTGCCCGTGGTTGGTGCTTTCGGCGGTGGACAAAAGATCAGCATGGGTACTCTGACACGCTACAATTACACAGCCTCAAGCACTGTGCAAGCTGCAATGCACCGTGTTCGGACCGCAGCATTCGATCATAGCATTAACATTTTCAGCAATTGGTGCTTTTTCAGCATTCAGTGAGCAGTAGGCACAAATAACCCTGTCGCTGGTTCACTGGTTGTCCTTCTTTGGACCTCTTTTGGTAGGTACGAACCACTGCATAGTGGGAACCCCACAAGACCTGCTGTTTTGGAGATGCTCTGACCCAGTCATCTAGCCATCACAATTGGGTCCTATTTACTTAAACATGTCTTATTCTATTAGCTTTCTATTTTGTTTCTTTTCTAGAAATAAATGCTTGAAATATGTCACAGAACAAGACAATTTCAAGCTTAACAGTAAAAACATTTTCTAGAAATAAGCTTAATAGTAATTGTATAAAAACCGATCTAAGAGAAATATTAGTTGAATTTGTCTATATTGCCTGCTACCATGCAAGGTGCTAACTTGCCATAAGGAGCAACTTGGGGTTCAGTGTCTTGACCAAGGACACTTCGGCATGTGGAGTCACCCGGGCCGGGAATCGAACCTCCAACTCTACGACGCTCTACCACTTGTGCCACAGCTGCCCCTAATGCCCCTTACTTACTAAGGTATAATTTTCTGTGGCATAGGGAACTATTTTTAGGGTTACAGATTAGTGACAGGAATATTTCAATCATTATGTTCGATGTTCATTTTATACATTTGACATCATGTTTACATCAGGATCTGTAAACAAGCCCATACTCTTAAACAGTGTCAAATCATACTGGGGTTGAATCTATATTACATCATTTGGTTGTTTTTTTTATTCACAAACATAAGGCAACGAGACATTTAGGTGTTCATCTGAAAATCACAAATGGAAGACAAAACGTGACATTTATTCCTAATAAAAGATTTAAAAGTGAGCATCCAAGGAAATTGAATGTGTTAACTGCACTACATTCAAGCTTTTGAGTATTAGTTACCCTGTCCTACTGTACAAGGCACCTGCAAATAATTAACCAATAATTAAAAGTTCATCTATCACTTCTCTTCCACTACTCAGTCTTTTGACCAGCCTAAAAATAAAAAGACTAAAAAGAGTTTCAGACTTAGTAGGAAGAACTAAAAGATATGTGGATGCTGAAGTCTCAGTTCCACCGCTGATTCAACAGCCCTGGATCTTCTCCTTCTGCTTTAAAGCTTGGAGAAGGGCACGTCTTTCGGGCTCTTCTTTTCCAGGGCTGCCTGCGCTGACTTCATAAGATCCTGTGTCTGCAACATGCTCATGTTCCAAGTAGCCTGGAGATGCAGAGGAGAAACGTCAGATTTCGACCGCTGTACTTTGTGTTTGCAGCCATACCATGTGTGCATGGCTCTACCTTGAGACTAAAAATGCAGATTCTTACCATGTATTCTAGGCCTTCAGTCACACTGTGGTCTCTGGAGTAGAGGAGGTTGATTTTGGTTCCCTGGACAGCGACGGGACTCCGGCCTGCAATCTCACCTGCAATTTCCAGAGCTCCAGCAATCATTGATTCTTTATCAGGGAACACACGACTGCAGAGATGAAGCACAGAACACGAACGTAAATTCATTTATACTAAATAATGAAGCTATATTTTTAAAAAAATTACACGGTACAACCCAAAGTCTCATTCTTCTGTTGTTATTCCATATCTTCCACATGTCAGTCCAGAATTTCACGATTTTTTGACTGCAGAAATGAACGCAAAATCAAGAAAACTCCACAATATTCAGAGGAGCTTTGACTTTTTCAAAGTTACTGCAGATTTGGGCCAAAACATGTCAGGATACGGCATCACCACAACAAGCGTTCAGCAAACGCCTGCTGCGATTCACATGCGTCGAACAGGAGTACAGCTAAAAGGACTCATTTACCAACAAACATGACTGCGAAAGACCGTACAAAACAATTTCGTGCAATTGAAATTTCACCAGTGCAAGTAGTTTTCTGCAAAGAAAAGCACAAAAAAATCATATCCCGAAAAAAGCCGCAGCAAAATAAATAAATACACAACTTTGCAAAATCCTGTAAGGACTGATAATTGCTATTGAAAATGGAACGTTATCAAATGACAACACTGCAAGAGTTGGTCAAGCATTAAATCTTTTTTTTTTGGGGGGGGGGGAAGCTGCCATATTTCTTCTTTGGCTTCAGTAGTTTAGCAAAAAATGACAAAAATGTTGCCATTTTTGTTCTGATTCCAAAAGGGATATAAAACATTGTGTGCCGTAATTTAAAAATAAACAAACAAATCACTGTACACCTTATTCCAGTGTGCTAGATCACACCATATACTTCTACAGTACATACACAAGACTAATTATTGACATCCTGATGGAGTGAAAAGATTGCATTTTGCAAAATAAAAATAAAAAAAAAAAAATCATAAAAACTTGCAGTTTTATAAGCTCTAAGATTAAGATACAAGCTCAAAAGATTACCTTTTAATACAGGAAATGAATTAATGGATCTAAAGAAAGCTCAGATTATGAAAGACAGTCAGACATCGCAGAAGTCGTCCTGCAGCTTACACCATTAGGACTTCTAGCTGAAGATCTTATCAAGTGAGGAATTTCTGTTTATTACATGCAAAGTGCTTTATTTTGGAATTGTATCATGTATTTTAGAATTTTATTACACTTTATAACTTGTATTTAAGGACATTCATTGTCCACTCTGACTCTAAATAAGTGCACTGTACTGTAAAGGTCTGTGTCATACAGTTGATATTAGATTAGTCTTAATCTCAGTTGTAAAACAAATAAATGTGTGCTACCCCCATAAAATAAAATAAAAAGCCTTTCTCAGCCTTTTCTCTCCCCTCAATTTCTCCTCTGTTCACATATGTCTTACTTAGGTTTTCTAATTCTGGAGTCACAATACCTGACTAGTCCACAGCTCTTGGCTTCATCAGAATACATTTTCCTTGCAGTAAGTGCTAACTCATTCACCAAGCTGAAAGAAAGGAAAAAAGAACACATTGCAGAAAACTGTTCAGCTAGATCTTTACTTTACTTCCGAGTCCGGCGTTCTTACCTACGACTGCCAATCACTTTAGGGAGACGCTGCAGCGTTCCCACATCTGCCGCCAGGCCGATGTCGACCTCCTGAATAACACGTAGCAGCAATTAATTCAATATTCAAAAACTATTTATAGAAATAAATGCAGCAGGGTCTGAATTCAGAAACCTGAATTCAGTACCGAGAGCCATTTTTATGTTAGCAGTTCTGAAAAACTTTTTTTTTAGAATTTTGATGCATCATACAAGATTACTTTGGGTGTTGTTAATCAACAGAAGTATATGGCTACACAACAACTTCAAAACAACAAAAACATTTATACAAGGCTTTATCCAAATTTATACAAGGCTTTCCTGGGGTAGTTTTCACACTGGGCACGTTTGCTGCGGTCCGAATCGGAGTATGATTGTTCCCGGCGGCCACGGCAACGTTGGTCTGATGTTAGACCAGACTTGATTCTATCAACCTACAGTGCATTTGCATTCACCTCACACCACCACAAACGTGCATGGAGAACACAGTGTGACTCACCATATTTTTAAAAATTATTTTGGTGCTATTACGCGCAGCAGATTTTATTCACAGCAGATTTTATGCACAGCAGCGGACGACTTCTGTGTCCGACAAAATCCTCTGTCACTCATGGTGCATGTGTGTTGTACAAAGTAATGACATGGTAGGCTGATTGGCGTGGCTAAATTGTCCGTAGTGTATGAGTGAGTGTGTACTCCGCCAAGGACGGTCCTAAGCCCGGCTGAAAAAGGAGGAAGGTGGTCGTTGTGGCGAAATGACCAGAACTAGGACACTGGGGAACTTAGCCACGAATCTGTATGGCACGGGAGCTCGTGACCATCCAGCACCTACAGCAGCATACTGGCTTCGAGAACACCCTCAACCGGATGCCAGCTGAGGGCTAATTGAAATGAATGAATGAAATGACGTAGTCATTGGCTTAGACACACGAGCACGTTACTCTACTTCCTGAACAAGTGCGGACACGAATACAAATTGCGTTCACATTCATGAGACAATTGACATTCACAGTTCCAGCGTAGCCGAACTTGGACCACCTTCTACAGGTAGTCTCGGGTTCAGTACCGCAGTGCACGTCCCGGTCCACATTAAAACTTGAATTTATTTAATCTTCAGCAAACTGCAAATGTAAATAATTTTTAAAAATATGGTGAGTCACAGTGTGTTCTCCATGCACGTCTGTGGTGGTGCGAGATGTCCGAAGCCAATTATAATTGTTCGGAGTGTGCCCCCTTGTGGTCAACTCTTTCACATGGGCTTGTACGAGTCAGAACGATCAGCCCATTCTTATCACTTACTATACCTATATATGCTCAAATGGACCAAAATAACTTGTTTACAGATCTTGGTATAAACATGTAAGCAAGCACTGTATGGCAAGTTAATGTTCCTCATACCTTCACCTGAAACCAGGCATCCTGTGTGCACAGACGAATATCACAGGCAGTGATTAGATCCACTCCTGCGAAAGAAGAAATCAGATACACAAAAAAACTGTTAGTAATCCAGTCTCCTGCAGCTAAATATAGAGTGAAAGCCCCAGTAAAAGATAACTCTCCGATGGTTAAAGCTTTGCAGGAAAAGTGACACCACAACTCTGGAAAGTTCCTTCCATATTGTTTGCTGTGTGTATGAGATGATGGTACTTAACACTCCCAACAGACCTGCTCCCACACACGCGCCATGCACCGCCACCACCACGGGCTTCGGACACTGCAGACACATCAAACGCAATGTTCAGTTTATATACGACAATGTATTACACTAATAGGTTGTTGATTGTGCAAATGCTATATGCATGTAGAAGCCCTACATGCTAGCGTTTAATTTATGTAATGAATAAACATGCGGTTATAGGAAAGTAGTCAAAGATCCAATGATGTGGAGTAACCGTTACCATTACATACACATTAACCTACTTTAAAAGCTGACCGATAGTGGAGCTTACAGATGCCGATAACCAATACCGAATGAACATATAACACCCAATGGAAAAATTAAGTTTACTTTATTACAAAAATGAACAGTACTGACTGACCATGAAAGTGTACTGTACGTTCTTTAATGAGGTAAATAGAGATACTAATTATATATATATATATATATAAAAAATTGAGTTCTTTTAAAAATATGAATAAATATTAAAGTAAATAAAAGATGTACATCCAAACTGAACCAAAAAGTAACACTCCAAATAACAATAAATAATAGAGACAGCCAAATGGGAAAAAACAAAAAAAACCACACAAATAACACAACAAAATCTGTCAGTAATGAAAAATTGAAACTCCCTCTTATTTATATCTCATAATTTATATCTAGGGCGCACGGTGGCTTATTGGTTAGCACCCTGAAGAAGGAATAAGCGGTAGAAGATGGATGGATAATTTATATCTGTATAATGACAATGGACCCTTCTCGGCCTCTCGCGCAACAGACGGAACCAGGAAGGACTATCGTATTTTATTTTATTTATTTATTTATTAATAATAATAAAATAAAATAAAAATTTTTTTTTTTTTAAATTAACATTTGAACCGAATTTTTTTCCCCCCTTGTTAAATTACCAACCTCTTATTAGCTTTTATACCAAGCCATGTTAAATAGGCCTACTTGATTCTCACTGGTCAGAATATTTGGTTTTATATTATATATAATAATAACAACTAGCTGTATGCTGCCCCAGTTTAAGTATAAAGTGCGCATGCTATTCCAAAAACAAATTGATTTTCAAAATTAATATTCATGCAGTGTAACAAACATGAAGGCTACCTTTTCAATGACAGAGAACGTGTTCTGGTATTTGGAAACGATGTGGCGAAGATACCATGCTATCCTAGCTGTATCGTCTCCCTGGGGCTGCAGCAAATCACCAGCAATGTCCATAAGGTCAATACCTATACAAAATGAAACTGGATTCTTTCAACAAAGACAGAAACATAAACAATGGGTATGTTTCAAGCAGCTCCATAGTTCAGTGGTCAGGACACTGATCAGGGAGTCAGACATTTTAAGAGCGGTCTCAACTGCAAAATCCTTGGAATCTTGGAACGTTTGCTGCCTAAAAAAATCCCACAATGCACCGCAAAAACCAGCGAGCAAGCGAGCATCGATACTCACACTGTTGCCTTACTGGAAATGACATCATGTCTCTCAGCTAATGTCTCTCTCTAGTGTCTGGTTGAAAATGAGCTCAAACATCAAAGCGAACCCGAGGAGGCTGATTTGCGTCCATTGTTGCTGAATATTTTGATGGGAGTTGTACTGAGAGCTATTGTAAATGCAATGTAGCACTTGTCTGTCCTGCAGACTTCATAGTTGAAAATGTTAACTGCTTGCTCCCAAAACTTCTTTGGTGCAGATGAACCATTGCTTATAATAATAATGAACAGCTATGAGCATAAAAGCACTGCAAACCTACATAAAAATGAAAGGATATTTCCAATTCTGAAAGAAGAAGACGAAAAAAAAGACATACCTGCAGTGAAGATTTTCCCAGCACCCGAGAATACCACCACACGGCACTCTGAGTCTTCAGCAATCTGATTAAAGCATTCGATCATTTCACTGTAGGGAAGAAGAAGAAAAAAAAAAGAGCACTAATGATGTTTTTATGCAAAGTTGCCTATAACGGAGTATAAAGCCAACACCTTATATAACAAAACAAAAAGAGAGGTCCAATGCAACAAACCAGAATTATACATGTGGGAAATTAACACTTCTTTAGCTAAATGTCTTCCAAAAAAATGTCATACTTTTTATTTCTTCCCTCAGATAGCTTTTAAGAACACTTTTCACAAAAGAAGAATGTATTGAAATCATTCTCATGCCTGGATAAGGAAGCTGTGGCAAGGTTGCGATAAACTAACAGGAAACATGGCGAACACAGCAAACACACAGTTTCTAAACTTATCAACAAATTTAAAAAGACGAAGTGTCGCAGACCAACCGAGAAGTGCACGCCCACGTACGAAGGCACAACCGACCTGGTATTGGCAAACATAGTGCCTTATATATGGAGACTTTTGGAAAAACCCTGTAGTTTTGTCCTTTTTTTGATGGGAAAACATACCTCCAGTAGGCCTTGTTCATGGCATTGCGTTTCTCTGGTCGGTGCAGCTCTACATAAGTGATGTGATTGGCTGGGTGGGTGACTGACAGGGTGGTGAACGGTGGAGTGGGGCCTGCTGAAGTCGACATGGCTCGAACAGCGTTCAGCATAGGAAACCACAGACTCCTGTCTGACAAACACCAGTTAACAGGTTAATATGATGACTATTTACATAGATGAATAAAGGACACAAGACTATGGCCCCATACACAGTGCTGGACAATTTACAGACAGAAAAGTGACTGAAATCTTTTTTTGGTGCTACAATGAATAAATCATTTTAGTCCTAGTCGGTTTATGTTAGGAGACATTCATGGAGCATTTTTGAAAGGAATCTCCAGTGTCAACACAGTTAAAGTCAGGGGTAAAGCTACAAGTTTTCAAATACAGGCAAGTCTTCCGCACAGAAGACATTTTTGTGGCCCTATCAGTAATATATACACATATATATATATATATATATATATATTTAAATAAAATAAACTAAACAATAGGTGAGGGAAGAACAGCTGTTACAAAATGCTAACACAAGTGAGAACAGGAATGTGTTTTCTATTCTACAACATTAAATGCAACTATACACCGATCAGCTACAACAGTAAATCCACTGACAGACTGACCGGTGAAGTGAATAACAATGACTACGTTTACATGGACAGCAGTAATGTAATTATTGAGCTTAATCTAAGTACGGTAATAATGTGATGAAGGTGTTTACATGAGTCGTGTTTAGAATACTCCTGTCATGTTCCCTTTTACATGTTCTAGATCATAATTAGATTAAGAGCCGCGTCATTACGTCACCG
>JAOUWY010000038.1:15159078-15174870 GCA_025728095.1 Prietella phreatophila
CAAATTGTTGATTTTGTGTAATGAGACTTTTCTCATGCATTCATAGAGGAATCTTCACGGTCCGTCAGAGTTTTCAGGATAGAGGAGCTTGTGCATTTCTTGGTAACAAGCAGTGGGTTGGTTTTTTTTTGTTGTGTTTTTTAAAATGGAAGAACTGTTGACATATTACAGTACAAATGATAACAGGAACAATGTTCAATCACTGAAATCCCACATTAAAATTTGTCAATTCATTAATAAATTAAGAATACTGTGGTATAAGAGGAATAAAATGCAACAGGATATGCTGTTATTAGAAAATAATCAACAGGGTGGTAAATTTCCTCATTGATAATTTTCCTATTAATGCATTTCTTCACAGCTTCCTCCAGCCGTGTGTCACTGGCCATTGTGATTCCTGTTTTTGTGTCTTTTCAGTGCTAAAATATCTTTTAAATCAGTTAAATAATCAGCACTAAAATCAGATTAAAGTACCATCCAGAGCCTCATAAAGGGAATACATCTATGGATACTTCTCAGTTTATTCAAATTCAGCAAAGTCACTGAAAACAGCATCTCACACTAAATAACTAGTATATTAAATAGCCATGACAAAGGACTAATCGTCACTAATTTTATTTTACAATTAGAGAAAAATGCAGGCTTTCCTTTACAGGCTGCCATTTGGAAAAGTGAGGTGCTGAGCACACAGCTAACAGTCAATAATGAAAAGCAATAAAAGAAAAAAGGAAAAAAAAAAAAGAAATACTGGTACAAAAGCATTTCACCTTTCTCCTCTTCTATAAAAACAAGATTTAATAGTTCTGCCAAGCTGATTCTCAGCGTGCGCTGTGGCTCACTCAATAGAAAGACATTCGATATTGACTGCACACATGAAGGACGATGAACATGGGACAGTGAAGTTGTGGTGGTGCTGAACTTGTTTTTCAATTTGCGTGCTGCGCAGTGGAGAAGCACAGCTTTAGTGTGTAGGGGTATGGGCCATCTAGAATGGGGGCGGCGGGGAGGAATAAACAAATTACAGTAGGTTAGAATGGTAATTAGAGTAATCAGATTTATCTGTTCAAACATTTTACCAGTATTATGAAAAAGCAAATGTCCAGCACTCACTAGGGTTCTTCATCTGGTAATGGTTCATCATGGCAAGGGCTTCCATGGCATCATTGACAGACTCCCACTCTAGAAGCCCTGATGAGCTCCTCTCAGATGAAGCACCGCCTGAAATAAAGGAATCAGTTTGTCAACTTTTGTTATACCATCCCCAACCTCAATATTCAGACAAATATTAAGTCCTAAACAAGCCAAACTGGATATTAACACACAAAGTGTAGCATTATACACAGTTATGGTTAAATATTTTACATCACATTAGGTTTATACACATTTCAGCTGTAGTGCTAACTCCCTGCAGGGTGTTGTCTTGACATACCCAGAATATCCAGACTTCTCAATGCTGGAAATTAATTGTGCACTTTTTCCAGAAGTCCTGGTATGCAATGCATACTGATTTGACTGACAATAAGTGGGATGGGAGCTTCTCAGAATCAGGCTACACTTGATCAGCGATTACACTTTTATACCACTAGGGGTTTGTGCAGTCGCATGTCCAGGAACAGTTCTAAATATACACACATACACATGTACAAAAATAACTTGAACAATCACGGGTGTAAGCACAAAACTACGCATATGCCCAGTTAATAAAGGAGAACCCTGGTCCCCAGAGCAAATGCACTTTAGAAAACCTATACAATCCAGTCTCCAAGTAATTCTAACTAATGTTTACGGCGCCTCTCAATCATCAGAAACTGACTATTTATATGGAGTCCGTAAAAACAGCAGCATGTAAAGTTCTGCTATAAAGTCTGCGGCTGTGGTGGTTATAGTTGTAAGTCTTTGTACAGTTATTTATTCATATCAACAAGTACACAAAGTATTACCCACACAATCCAAACAGAATATAATGCAACAGTGTGAAAAACTGATTATATTTGTTGCTAAATCAACTGTAAATTGGGGCTGCACAATTAATGGAATACCGATCGCAATTACGATTTTGACTGACCACGATTAAATGAACACTATCGACTCCGATACTGATGTTTAAAGTTCACCCTCCACTAATAGAACACTCCGCTGCAGATCAAATCAAGCGCTTCCTATTCTTACAGCCAATCACCCTAGAGCGGCACAGGGATGACATTTTATAATGCCAAAATCCTGTAACAGAATTAGCGTTTTAGCCCTCAAGCTGCCAGCGTTGCGATCCAGAGCTTGCGCAAGGGGAAATCATGAAATTAACACGATGCTAAATGGCACTACAGAGGTTGTAGGAGACATTAAACATCATGCCGAACGGAAAAAAAAATTAGCAGATAAACTCAAGGCTCTACAGTGCGACCACTTCACTCGCATTTGTGACTGAAAAGTACTTTGCGCGACTGTGAATAAATATTTATTCGCACTGGTGTGAGTGACCTGTTTGGAGTTGTATAATACAATCGGGATGAAAACTACAGGGAGTCCAAAATGCATCTACGCTGCGCAACTGCTTTCACATTGCTTTTCATCTCCTCAGTCAACCGAACAAGTGTGGAAATACTGCAAAGAAGCCATTATGATGAAGAGTAACACTGAACATCTGCTTCAACTTCCCGATCTCACAAACCGCCATCTTTTATTGATCCCGCAAAATGACCTGAACCTGCTCGTGTAGACGCCGCGGCTTCGCGTAGAGTAAATTAATAATAATGCTAACGCTACGAGGTGGGTTTAATATAAACTTCTTTATTAAAATGATCCTCACCAATCATAATCAAGAGTAGTAACTGTTCGGTCTGTAAACATACAGTACACTGCCGCTCTCCCTCACCAACTCTAATTCACTTCATTTAAACTCACGGTTGCCAGATTTCACTAGAAAAGTCAACTCCAGTTTCCATGTTTTGATTTAATCCCTGCAAAACATAATATCAGCAGAACTGATCTAAAACTGATTAACAAACAAAAATAAAACTACTAAAATGTAAAGACAGAAAGTGTGCTTAGTTATGAATAAAAAATTAAATATAAAAATAGATACAACAACTTCATAAAATATTAATAAAATGATGTTTCATTACTATGGGTTGCATTTTATATCAATTTGACATCAAGATTAGTTCGCTATTTCCTTAGAAGGCTATTAACCTTTTTCCTAATATGAGTTAGGAATATAATATAATATATAATACATTATAGAATTACAAGAATAATTTGTTAGTTTACATTTAATTAGGACTCTATTGTTTAAGATATTTAAATATATACATTTCATGCTTGTTTATTTATCAATTAAACAATAGTATCTCATTTCTATTATTTTAACTCAATTAACAGTGACCATGAGCAGAGAGCTTACATTTAACTGTTTATGACGGACCTCCTGATTAAAGATAAAACCAAAAAAAATTAAAAATTGGCATCTGGATTGGTATCGTCTGAAAAAAATCCTGATCGGAGTATGCCTAATGAACACCATTACACTAAAGCGCTTTGCATCTGGCGGGTAAATGAATTCACCCTAACACATCCTACATGAGATTATTCAGATATATACACAATATACACAGAGCGGTTTGAGAACTGACTCCAGCCCAGAACCATGACGGTGCGAAATGTCTAATAATGTAGCTTTAAATATATTTAAGAGGAGCAGACTTCAGACACTGAACATTGATGTTTATTGTATTTGTTTACAAGGTGGAACAGGTTAACGGTTGTTTCTTTGCATACAGTCTGTTCCTAAATTCTGTCATAATTGACCAGCTGAAGTTCTCATGCCTACTTGTGTTATATTGTGGCATGAGAAAACTTATATGTGAAAGTGCAATAAAAATATGTTGTCACTAAAATCAATCAATAATTGTGATAAATAATCGAGATCTCAATATTGATCAAAATAATCAGGATTAACATTTTGGCCATAATCATACAGCCCTATTGTAAATTAGACTCCAAATCTGGATGGTTAAAGAGTTCTTACACTTTTAAAATTAAGCGATTGCCAGTTCACTTTGCGAACTACCATGATACAGTCACATCCTGGCATTGTGTCACAATGTATTGTTACACCTAATTGTCAATATGAAAACCACCACAAACACACACTCTACCACAAACATACACATGGCCCTCAGGAGATAAGTTCAAGGGGTCACTCACCTTTTGCTGCGAACAGTTTTATATTAGATGGACTCTTCAATCCGAGTTCATCACAGATCTGAAAACAGAATAAATAGATACTGATGAATCACTGTTCAATTAAACAAAAACAAAAAAAGGACAAATAATCTGCACCCACGGGCTGCTGAACTGACCTCAGAGAAGACCTCAACTGAGGCTTCTGGGGCAGCATTGAAGAAGTGCAGAACATTGCTCGGATGCTGGATGCGGTTCTTGGCCGCCTGTTCTGGGGAGGCAAAGCGATTGTTCCGGCTGCCGTGAAAGTCTTTAAAGCTGCTGCTGCCGTCCTCTAGCTCGTATGACTGACCTGGCATGATGGCCTGCTGCTTGGATACGCTGCAAGGATGAAGAGAGCGTCATGCTGATCCAACCCACCAAGTTTGTAGAAATTTTGTTGGATTTTTATGAACACATCAGCAGCCACACAAGCTAACTCTGGCAAACGGTTACAAACAACCCTAGATAAGGACAGTCAAATAATGCAAATCCTAGGAGAGCATCTATGACGGTCCATACAACCAAACTACATCAAAAACGACTGCTTTAGTTACCATATTATACAGGGTGTCCAAAAAGTCAGGAACCAGTGGTAATATGTTTTGCAAATATGTTGAGCCAATACAATATGATGTCAATATTGACCAAAATCGACAAAGTTTTCTGTGATTTTGCACTCACTGGTTCCTGACTTTTCAGACACTCTGTAGTTAATAAAAGTGAATTAGTCCATAATGGAAACATTGGTGCTTGTCAACAGACATGCACAGTTAAAACACCTACCAGACATTAAGCTTCTGGCTGAATAGGAAATAGTTGTTTAGATGACAGATGGCCCGGTCTACGGCATAGCAGTCTCCCATTTCTACCATGGCAGCACCCGGTTTACTCTTCATGAATTTCACCTGGATATCACCATAAATAAAATCAACTTCTTTTTCTAAACCTCAGAGAGAAATTTAAAATTATGGCCTGTTTAAGCCTTCTCTTACCCTCTCAACATTGCCATAGAGGCAGAAGATGTTGAACACCCTGTCCGCATTTATTTTGGATGGCTCCAGACCATAGACCATCATGACTGGTGACTCCGCATGAGCGCTATATTCCCCTGGTGGTGGTGGAGGTGGGGCTCCATACTGGCTGCTGTAGCGCTGAGTAGCCCCACCCCTCCGTGGGCCTCCCATAGATGGACCCACACGGCGTCCGTCATACCCGCCATAACTCTCGTCCTGGTCCCCATAACCACCTGGAAAGCAGATACATAAGCGATGATGGTTGAAATTTAATAGTCACATATCACTGCAATTCTGAATGACTCAACACAGCACCGTCTTACTGCCACTGTGGATCTATTCACCCTAAACAAATCACTCCCCGTTTTTGTGAGTGAACGTGTTGGTGTCCGCCAGGAGCCTTACCGTACTCTGTAGGGTGGTGTCCCAGCAGAGCCGGCTGTCTCTGGCGCTTGTTGGAGTGGCCATTCATATCTGAGAGGCAAGAGAGGGAAGGAGGCCGTGAAAGGGAAAAGAAGAATACACAGTGACAGGGAGAAAGGGTGGAAGATGAATTTGCCAAAATAAATAAATAAATAAATCTGCTTAATACATAAAATGATAATTAACTTAAAAACTGATTGGATAGGAAAGAAAGGGGGCCAGAAACAGAGGGCAGAAAAAGAGCTACACCAAAACTGAATATGAAATTGGTAGATGAACCCTAGACAATGTGGACCAGCACCAATGTGTGTGAAAAAGGAATGCAATGGAAACAATTTGAGCAACTAGCTCAAACGATCAAATCGCCAAATAAACAATTATTTCAATGATTATAGTGTATTGAGAGGGGAAAACAAGAAGGATTTACATATGTTAACAAAAAAACAAACAAAAAAAAAACAAAGGCCGGGGATACACACACACACACACCTTGTTCGCCCCCATCGCCATCAGCGTCTGCACCTGTTCAGGTACAAATATTGCAAACATGAATCTCAAACTAGTTTTGCTTGCGGCATTTGCTTCAACGAAAGACAAGTTCTTTAGCAAGGGGCTTAACTAAGGGGCTCAAGTGTCACATGCCCTGAACATAATACAAGAAGAATATAGCAGTACTACTGATGCAGCACAGCAACACGAAACTGGAGTCCACTGGATAAATAGGCAAATGGAGATTGGAGAGGGAAAGCGGTAGCAAGTTAGGTACATATCATTTTGTCAGAATACAACCATCAAAGCATCACTCCAAGACAACACAAGCTTGGGGATACTTACAGCTCACACTCAAGGGGAGGGGTAGAGGGTGATGCAGGTGGCACAGGCTGTCAATTAGCCACAGGTGAGATCCTCTTCATCTCTGCCACTTGAAAGTTAAAAAACACGCTTCCATTTTCCTCCCAACTCAGTTTAGTCTCAAAGACTCTAGTGGTTGTCATCTTTCTTTGTCCGAGAGCAAAGTGCCGCCGCAGCTCGTCCATATTCATCCAGGAGTCTGTATTTTTATTTAAATATATTGTCCATGTCATCACGCACAGCTTGCAACGTGGTGGATTTTTGCACATTTCAGATTCCCACTAGAGACAATGCCAAACCTGCATCATATTGGAAGGTGTTACAAAGTAGGTCATAAGACTAAAAATAGAAAGGGAAAAAACACACACATACACATTGAGAGGTAAAATAGTTTGGGAGATCTAGAGGTGGGAGGTAGGCTGGGCAATTAGTATTCTGTAATCAAAGGTGTCAGTCTGTGTGGGTGACATCATCCTGGTGGTGGTGGTGGTGGTGTGTCATTTCTTGCAGAAATCAGAGCTATAATCAGTAGGTCAGCACAGATGCTGCGTTTTTATGTGGAATGTGAGCACACTTTGTTCAAGGTTCGAGTGTGAGGAATAGAGAACAAAATACACAACCATAGATGAGTAGAGCTCAGTGAAGGTGTTTTGTTTCTTGAGTGACTTGTCCTCTGTTGTGTGCATGGAGTAGATTATTATTTTTTTTGTCTGTTTGGAACATGTGTTCCCCCCCCGAAGATTCCTTTATCAGCAGTTGGTGGTGTTGGTGCTGTGTCACAGTGGGGTGGTGATGGTACTCCCTCAGTGCCATGTATTCTTCTAACACAATTAATCAGAATGTGTGTTATGCCAAAGGGTGGCGCGTCTTCGTGGCTGTGGTTCAGTGGCGGTTCAGGAGAAGATGAGTGTAAAATGTGTTCTCTTGTATGGAGTGTCAGAATGCATGCTTATGCTTTCCTTCTGCTTGGTGAAGGAGAAAACGCTCCAGGTGTAGCTGAGGAAACTGAAATGTCTTCGATGTGTATGAAAAGTGCGTTCTTCATTGTCCTCGTGTGTTGTTGCAGCTGATGTTTTGAAGCAGTTTAGGTTTTTTTTTGTACAACATGGATGTGGAGGAGCAACTGGCCCATAAGCAGGCATCAAGTGTGCAAATTAAAACCTGATACCTTTTAAAAGGACAGTGCAAATGGAACATTTGCCAATACCTTTTAAGGAGCTAAAGGGTAAGATACAACAGACAAAATGCACACAGTATTTCAGCACATTTACCTCCAGGTTCCAGAAACTTTTAAGGTGTTTAAAAATAATACAATAAATAAATAAATACAAAACCTGAAACCATCCACAATGAGATCTATACAGGCCCTGGACAAATTCCTGCTATACATCTCCAGTGGACTGCAGGGGTGGTCAATATTATGTAACATAACAGAAGTGACACAGATAAAGGGACTGACATTCAGATACAGTTACATGATGCAAGCAGAGGTTGAGTACCTCACACAGTTTAGATAGTTTCAAATTAAGATAGGTCACCGTCATGTGATCAAGCATTATAAGAAGGTTATTGGAACCATGGTTACACAGGACACCTTAATTTCTCCATGAGAAAAAACTGGCCCCAGTTCCCCATGTAAAAAGTTCTGAAATGGTCTAGGCTTCCTCAAAATGTTCGTGGATTAGAAACATGCATTTTTTCTGAAATGCCCAACGCAGTAATACTTTAACATTGAAAAACTTGGATGGTCAGTGATGCATACTCAGTGGTCCAGTTGCTCCTTTCATCCTTGCCTTGTTGAGAAAAGGAGCTCATTATATTCTGAGAAGCTGTGTACATTTCAGAAACAAGGTCAGAAAACAACCAGTCTACTACCTGCTATGCCTCAGTGACTGAAAGGAAGTGTGCTAAGCTGCACAATTAAGCACTGGCGCTCCTGAAATCTAACATAACCCACTCCCACCCGCTTAGCTATTCTCCACAGTGGCAGTAAGGGTGCTGAGTTGTGTCAGTAGAAAAATTCCCAGTTGCTCACATTACCTTGGCTGCTCAGGTTCGGATTGGTGTAGTCCCACGTGTCCTGGTCATTCTTGAATACGTTGAGGCGTGTCGGCTGCGAGGAGGAAAACTAACCGTTAGGTTCATTTCCAAACAAGTAGTTCACAAACTTTGAGATAGTTTCTACAACATCATTAAAATGTTTCATATTTCAATCCACTAATGTTATCCAAATATACAAGAGAGAATAAAACTAAATTGTGGGGTTACCAATACGTGCGGTAAACAAATCAGTATACTGGACAAGCAGATTTTGTTTTTGTTATTCTTAGTTACAGAGGAAGCAAATAAATCTTAAATCCTACTCACTTTTGCAAGAGTTTTAATTTGGGATGTGTGCTTAAACTAAAGCGCACTAGATAGTAGCGTGAGATTGCAATGCAGTAACTATAGTCAACCTTCCAAATCCTCTCACAAGCTGCACTACACACATCAGCAGACATATGATCTGGTTAAAACAGAACAATTTAACCAAGCTGAATAATTAGCATGATTGAATGATGCATGGTCTTTTCAGAATTCAGGATAACATGTAGGTGAAAACAGCAATGAAACTTAAAGTGCAGGAAAAGCTGTCACAACTCTTATGCTAGCACAGTAGTTAAAATCACATTTACCTTGCGATACAAGGAGGAAAAACATAACTGAATGCATAAGTGAGCTGCCTGCCCACGTTTATAATGTAGCACATTGTGTTCATTATCAGGACTACAGCTCTACAAGTCATCCTCCCCACAAATTCAGATATTTGTTCATTTCCCCCCAAAAAATTATTTTCAGACCTACTGGGGCATGTTAAACATTTCTCTAGATTCATGTATTAACAAGTCTACTGGAATGTGTTTGGCTGAGCTGATGAGACTTATCTTTGCGCTGACCTAGAAGCATACGTTAAAAAAGAAAAAAAGAAAATGGGAAAAAAAAAGGGGCTCATTGGTTTGTGGGCAGTTGAGGACTGAACCTTGAAGGGACAGCATCGGTGTATTAACAGGAATAAAGTTTCAGTCTGACAATTTGATTGGTTGAGCCATGTGCCAAGAGTGCCTATATTTCCTATAACCACACAGACGTTTCACTTCACTTGTCTTTGTTTGCCAAGTAAAATTCCACTTCCTAGTTCAAAACCATTACTACAGTAGTGTTATGAACTCATCAGAGGACATGGTGAACAGTACTTTTCAGGAATATAACTTTTCGCTTAAAAGTATGAAACTTTGTCAGAAGGGATGGCAATTTTACCTGAAACACCTTTAGTGGGAATGTACAAATCTAAGTGAACTAGCCAACAAGCTATAAAGTGGTTGAAGCTTCTTTGGGATCCATTTCCAACAGCAGAGTGAAAACAGGACATTTGACCATATTGTGTGCAAAATGTCACTTACTAAATATTAATTTCTTGCTTATAAAACTGTTGTATATTTAAAAATAAATAAATAAATAATAAAAAAGCACAAAACCTGCGGTATGCAGTAGAACGGTGCTCTTGCAATATTGCTTAAATAAAAGACTATTCCTCTTCTCCAAGAAGAAGAAAAGGACTTCACAATCCATCAGTGGTAATGCACTTAACTACTTAGCTCACCATACGTTATTGCATTACATTAATAACCAACCTTTGAGCCTGGTCAAAAAGGTTTCCAGGCAACCAGAAAACGGGAGTTGGCAGCAAACTGGCACTTCCACTTGCCCGGTTGACTAGCTCATAAATTAATCATTTGTCCATTCCTGATATAGCATAAAAGCCTTTGAAAGCAGATGAAGGGACACACTACCCTCACTCTGCCTTTCCCAAATGGACACTGTGTGTGCACGTGCACATTCTAAATATATCTAAATAAAACAAAGCTCCACTTACCTTGGCATACTCAATCTTGAGTGTGCAGCAGCCTGAATATATATCGGCACCATTGAGAGAGGCTTTGGCCCGCTGTGCACTCTGGACTGAATCAAATGTATCAATAATTAAGGAAAAAGTACATTCCACTATTCAACAAGCCCTTACAAGGCAAGGTCAGTCAGTCATTCATTCATTCATTCATTCATTCATTCGCAGTTCATCCTGGTCAGTGATGTCAAGGACCCGGAGCCTACCCGGGAGAATACTGGGCATGAAACAAACACACGCTATATGGGATACCAGTTCATCACAAAGCACATCTGCATGCTTATTCACACGGAGCGTAATTCACTTTAGCCAATACAGGACATTCAGTGCATTTGGCAGATGGGACAAAACCAGAAAAAAAAACAAACTGTGTGTAGAAACTCAGACAGAAACCCAAGTTCAGAATCGAACCAGGGACCCTGAAGCTGTGAGGCAGCAAATACTTGAGCCATATCTGTAATTCACAGGTTTTGTGTAATTGAACCAGGATGTGCAAAGACTTCAGTGCCAGGCTCTTCTCTAAAGCACATTTGCTGTTTGAAAGTGGATTGGACACCAAGCCTAAAGCAGAAAAGGATATTCTACCATGGCCTGGACACCATTTTTCCTGAAGATGACGATTCTTTGAACAGGACCACAATTGTTGCAGATGGTATATAGCACGTCCTGCAGGATAAGGGGAAAAATTGTTCTATAAAAAGGTACATGTGTATTTACTGTAAGTGTAATCACAATCATGACTGTTCATTCTGTAATGTTTAATGTACAAATACTAACATATGGGAGTTAAAGAGTGCTTGAGTATTACCGTGGTGATGGGATAAATGGGGTTCATGATTGTCAATAACAAAACATTATTAACACTGCGAGAGTCGTCGGAATCGCCGGGCCGGGAAATCTTCTGGCTGGTGGAGTAATTCACATAAGCAGGATTTCCAGCGATGTAAATCTGGTTGTCATTAGCGTACGTTACAGCGTTGCAAGAGCCGCTCATGTCCTCGTATTCAACAAGGGCTTGGCGCTTTTTGGGCATCAGGACCACATAACTATAGAAACAGGAAAGAATTTGGTTGAAACACAACCGTTCATTTTCCAAATATCACATGTAATGCAGTTGAGGAAAGGCAGGTTGGTTATTTTCCCTAAAAACAGTAGCACAAAATTAGCAACTATGGAGTCTCTGCAGAAGGTGGGTGGATGGATTTGGAAGAATTTGGCAATTAAGTGCATTTATCTGTTAGACACAAGCCAAACACACCCAACAATTAAAAACACCCAACTTTTTACAGCATATACACATTTTGGTGATTAAGGCTGTTAACTCGGCAGAATGGGGTGGAGACGCTGCGAGCCGAACAGACGTATTATTATTATTATTATTACTACTACTACTACTAATAATAATAATGCAGTTTTGCGGCCATGAAAACAGTTTTAATGCTGTCTCATAATATGTATTGCACAAACAATGACGATGCATTTTGCTCCCATAGCCCTGTTGCTAGACTTTTAAAAAGGAAAGAACAGATGAATATAGTATAGAGCTTGTTTTGACCAAATAAAAAGCCGCAGTGTCGGTGGTGAACAAGGCACAAATGCAGCAGAGAGATGGTAGTTGTTCTGTTGGTTGCTTTTGCCAAGCCAAACACTGATTAGACACAGACATTCGCAGCATAATTTCATTTGGCCCATTTGCACACGAGCTTGATTCTTCTACTGCTTTCACAACTGCTAGCAATCACAAACAACAAAACCGGAGATCAACCCACATGATATTTGGACCAAGCACAGTCAGGCTGAAGTCTCAGAATATGTCTCAGAACATGCAGTGGATAGGAGTTCTGTTTGGAAGCTTGTGCGCACACAGCAATGTACAAACTGAAACCACCGCTCACTCAAAATGCAACAACATTTGACACCCAGCTTAAATCCAGACACGTTAACATGCTATCCAAGATACATTTAAATACGTTCAATTAATTATAAATGCCTTATTATTGCTGATTCTCATTATGGAAACATAACAGAAAAATCATACGGTTATTTGCTATACTATTATAGTGTACATTAATAAAGTGGTGAAAAGGTGTATACCATCATATTACGTTACTACCCGAAAGGCTGAAGATTTTTGCAACTCATAACCTCAATTCTTTTGGCAGGTTTAGCCTTCAAAACATACCGTCCCTCCAGGATTTTTCGACTGCAAAAATGAGCACAAAATCACGTACTGCACAATATTTGGAGGAGCTTGCCATTTTTCAACTTTATCGCAAATTTTCCTCAGTTTGGGCTAAGACACATCATGTAACATGTCAACACGCATTCAACGCAAAAGGTCTCATTTACCAACCAACATCACTGCGAAATTGGAATTCTGCCAATTCAAGTAGTTTCCGCAAAAACTTACACGAAAATAAAAAAGCAGCAAATTGCATCAGTTTTCTTTTAAACCAATGTGCATCCTTATGAACATTTTTGTCTTTTTATAATTTACATGTGTTGATGTAAACAGCATACATTTTGCAAAAGGTGTACATTTTTATTGGAATTAATATTTCATCCTCATTGGCTTTCATAAATCCATATTAAACTAGGTACACAAACTGGAGGAAGAGTGGAGAGACACAGAGTCCAAGTTCTTTGAAGTCCAGCGTGAAGTTTCCACAGTCTGTGATGATTTGTTGCCGTGTCATCTGCTAGTGTTGGTCCACTGTTTTCTCAAGTCGAGAGTTGATGCAGCATCTATCAGGAGATTTTAAAGAGCTTCATGCTTCCATCTTCTGACAAGCTTTATGGAGATGCGGATTTCCTTTACCAGCATGACTTGGCACGTGCCCACAGTCCCAAAACTACTAGTAACTGGTTTTCTGACCATAGTATTACTGTACTTGATTGGCCAGCCGAATCACCTGACCTAAACCCCCATAGAGAATCTATGAGAGACACCAGACCCAGCAATATGGACGAGCTGAAGATCGCCATCAAAGCAACCTGGGCTTTCTGATTTCCATGAGCTGTAAGCCGTAATCAAGATTAAAACAACAACAAAAAAAGGCTTAAAATTTCACTTTATAAAATGAATCTAGAATATATAAAAGTTCCACTTTTTTAATGAAATTACAGGGGGGGGTCTTTTTTCTGATTATGCTGTGTTATAGAGCACTGCAGACCAACTGAATAAATGATGCAGCTATAATTGTGTAGTTGTGTGTGTATGGATACCAGAGCTTTGATTTGTATGCATGTATTGAAAAGTGTGTGAGTGTGCGTGTTAACAGTTTCAAAGAAATACTATTGTGCTGGAAATCACAAATCCCACCCCACGTATACGAGTCAAAGAAGGTTACTGAGCTTTGACGATATTTGTACTGAATAACAAATCTAGTCTTTAAAGGATTCAAATTCTGAAAATGAATGAATGTTTGGTAATTATGATCAGAACAATGCTGATAAAAAAAAAATCCAAAAGGTGGGAAAAAAAAATTACATTTCTATGACAGTTTTTTGACATGGACACTTTTGTCCTTTATGGACAGGAGTGGTAGGTTTTTCATTTATTTTTAATGAGTCACTGCATAAAAAATATAAATGCATCAAAATGAATGTTGTTAATCATATCAAAGACTATATTAATCATTTAGTATATGGAAAAAAAATCTGTTGCATTATATAAACAAGCCATCTTTTAAAGAGTTACAATTCTGAAAATGAATAATTGTTATTTAATTATTATCAGAACTGATGCTGGTCAAAAAAATAAATAATTAAAAAAAAATTTTTTTTTTTTTTTTTTACATCAGTGAAAGTATGTGTGTGTGTGTGTGTGTGTGTGTGTGTGTTTTTATGACAGTTTTTGGACATGGACATTTTTGTCCTTTATGGACCTGTGTATAACTTTAATTGACACAAGGGTTAAAAAAAATGGTGCAACAAAATCAAGATTTTTTTTTGGCCATAGCAATCACAAAAACTTTCTTGATTCTTGACTCCACAAAATCCTTGTCGGACTGAGTAATACAGCATGTTATAAGATGTGTAGTACCTGATGGTTCCAAATTCCTGCAGGGCTTCAACAATGTCTGCTTCCAAAACTCCATCCACCAGCCCTCTTACATGAACCACAAGGGAGGGGAGAGGTTTGTGAGGGTCCTCGTAGCCCTCCTGTAATACACAGTGGTCATACACGTTAAAGTTTACAAAAAGAGACATTTATTTATTAAAATAAGTAAATAAATCACTACAAATCTGCAATACAAATATGAACACCTGTGTACATCTGGTCCTGTTTTTTTTCCCCCCAACCATCAACTACAGTGTTTGTGATTATAACAGAAAGTGCTCTCGGATCATATAGGATTCCTTAGGTTTAAGTTCAAACTTGCCGGGCTATATAACTAAATTAGCTATTTAAAATTAAGATTATGCAAAATGTCTGAAGTCAAGCTTGTACTGAAATGATTTTGGGTGATAACTACATTATCATAGCTCAAGCACAAAATTACAGATGTAAACTTTGGTCAACACACAACAATGGGAAATTGTGAAATTTTGTTTTTCAGAACTACTCATGTTTTTTCTGCCAAATCCAATATTTATCTGTGGTTAAGCTCAAATCAAATGTACCTGCCTATTAAGTAAGGAATAAAATGGTATGGGCACATTCTCCAATAAAGCATGCCTTTAAATGTTTTCTTACGCTTTTTTCTTTCTTTCTTTTTTTTTTTACCATTTATAGTTACCTTTAATGTTGTGGAATATCTGCGTCAACATGGTTCCTATTATCACTTACATTACAGCAGCTATACACAGTTGTCCCCTCACTAACCTCACACACCCCCCCAAAATGTTCCGTTGAAGACGTGTGACAGAGAACCCATCCTGTCCTACAGACTCCCTAGTGGTGGAAAGCTTACTGACACTGGAGACTCCTACCATAAATGTCTCAGTAAATAAATTTTCATGATTATATGCTTTTGTTAAATGACAGCTTAAAAAAAAATTCTGCTTAGGTCAGGTGACGTGTCCATCATACAATCCCCTGTGCAAGTTCCTACAGAAATTATAACATTAGAACAAATGCAAGCAGACAGCAACAAATCACCAGCTTTGCCATTATAGAAACTTAATCAACACCTTCCGACCGAGCAGAATCAAGAATTTACAAGCACCGTGGAATAACCAGACCTAATGTGTAATCCTGAATAATTATGACTTCTCAGGTTCACTTTCTGTTTAGCTGTTTAACCGGTTTCATCACAGAGACTATTGGTCATCATGCAATGTAACAAGTGCAACCCAAAGAGCTTCCTGATCCCTACGTGGACTGTGTATGAACCT
>JAOUWY010000038.1:15210867-15221157 GCA_025728095.1 Prietella phreatophila
TTTATACAGGCAACAAGCTGAGATTAGGAGCACTCCCTTTAAGAGTGTGCTCCTAATCTCAGCTCGTTACCTGTATATAAGACACTTGGGAGCCAGAAATCTTTCTGATTGAGAGGGGGTCAAATACTTATTTCCGTCATTAAAATGCTAATCAATTTATAACATTTTTGACATGCAATTTTCTGGATTTTCTTGTTGTTATTCTGTCTCTGAGTGTTCAAATAAACCTACCATTAAAATTATAGACTGATCATTACTTTGTCAGTGGGCAAACATACAAAATCAGCAGGGGATCAAATACTTATTTCCCTCACTGTATATTGCCAGCTACTCTATCCATGGCAGCATATTTTGTCATGGCAGACCTCAGCTTTCAGCTCATATAAAGGACCGAGTGCTTCTCCCCGTCCAAGGTGTAGGACAGGACAGCTTCTAGCCCTGTTTTGGAGGCATCTGTGTGGACCATGCAGGGCCTATCAAAGTCTGGGTTTCAAAGGACGGGGAGCTGGTGAGTGCTTGTTTGAGGGCTTGAAACACATGCTCTGTCTCTTCGGTTCACTACACCTGGTCCGGTTGTCCCTTTTTCGTGAGGTGTTGGAGGGGGGAGTCTAGAGAGGAAAGGTTAGGCACAAATCTACTGTAGTATCCCACCAACTCCAGTAAGGCATGTACCTGTTTCTTTGACTTAGGCTGTGCGTATCTCTTTACAACATCTGTTTCCTTTTCTAGGGGTTTTAGCAAGCCCCGGCCAGTGTGATACCCCAGGTATTGTGCCTCGGTCTAGTCCAGGGTGGAGATGAACTGGGCTCTCCCAAGCCTCTCCACCAAGTTCTCCAAATGGGGAAGGGAATAACTATTGCCATCAGAGAGTTATCTAGTTAGAGTTCAGCTTCCAGATGTCATTACAGAGTCATATATTTTCATCGGGCTTCAGCACTGTGACGATGGGGCTGGATCAAGGGCTAGCGGACTCCTCGAAGATGCCATCTCGGAGCATCAGGCTGACCTCCTCCCCAATAGCCTGATGACGAGCCTCCGGAACGTGATAGGGCCGCTGTCTCACTACTACTTCCGGTGGGGTTTTTATGTCATGCTTAACCAGATACATGAGGCTGGGGGAGGTGGTGAAGATGTCGGCAAACTGGTCCAGCAGCGCTGTAAGTTCCTGGTGCTGCGCAAGGGTCCTTGCCTCAGCGCATCAAGGTACGCTTGTCGAGATGTGTGAGGTTAGTGCTGTCAAAACAGTCTCTGAGGTTTTCAATTGATTTTTTAGTCTATGACTGTACCTGCTGGGTGACAGGTTCATTCATTTTTAACATTTGTCTACAGTATATTTTGGAATGAGATGAATGACATTATGTCTGAACGTCCTAATGGTGGGTGTAACCTTGTCTAAGGTTTTTCCCAGTCTCTTCAGACAAGTTATATACTGGTCCAAGTTCTGCAAAAACGTGTATACTTCACAGTTGTTAAAGTCTCCAAGAAGAAACACTGGGTCGTCCGCTGCATTGTGCAATGCCTTGTTGTAGCTGGCAGCAATGCACTCGGCAGCAAGTGCAATATTTGGCCCACGTACATAGACTACAATGACATTGATTTGTCCGGGCTCTCGAGGCAAGTAGTGTGGTCTAAATGAGACAGATAATCATTCATAATGGGTTGAACAATAGGTTCCACACACCATAATGTTTGTTGCCCAGCTGTCGTTGACAAACATACATAGTCCTCCTCCAATGGTTTTGGACGATTTCTGACTATCGTGGTCCAGTCAAATTAGCGAATATCCCTCAAGGTTTATATCATCAGTCTCCTCCATTATCCACGTTTCAGTAATTCAAAGCAGATTCGTTCTCTTAAAGTCTCTGTTATATTTCATTAAGGCTGCAAGTTCAAGCATTTTGTTCTTAAGTAAAGGAGCATTAGTTAGGGTTATATTGGGCAGTGGAAAACTGGTCGTTTAAGTCTATTCCAAATTCCCCATCTAGTATGTCTCTATTTCCTTTTCCTTTTCTTGCATGTTGTTTGTGGAGAATAGATCTCGAGAGGAACATTGCAAAGGGGTCTCGGTGTAACTTTGACATTGTATCGAAGCGTCATTCCAGTTAGTGTGTTGGTTTCTGTGGCATACTGTAAATAACATGTAACACTGTTATTTTCAGAAAGATTATGCGTGCTTTGCTAGAAGTGATCAGCTTCCTTCACTCCCAGAACATAGTTCACAGAGACCTGAAGCCTGAGAACATCCTCCTGGATGACAACATGAACATCAAACTGACTGATTTTGGCTTCGCTGTCCAGATTGCACCGCAGCAGAAGCTCAATGGTAAGTCCATTATGTTTATCCCTCTGAATCTGATTTTGTTCTTTTATTCACCATAGTCACATGCCTTTCATGCAATGATTTCCTAGGAAATTTTAGAAACATGAAAATAATTTTAATACAACTTTATGCAATCAGAAGCTTGTCTGTAGTTTCTTATATGTTTGCAGTTCAGACTACATTTCAGTGCAATTCATGCAGTTAACATAGTTGATTGGAAGGTTATCAGTTCAAATCCCAAAACTGCCAAGTTTCCACTGTTGAGTCCTTGTGCAACATCCTTAACTCTCAACTGCTCAGTTGTACCTTGTCTCAACAGTAAATAAAGCAATGAACTTATTTTTCTTTGAGATCTTCAACATCGTCATCATTTTTTCTTACAAATGGAACTTGTTAATTATTGCCCTAAGAGTGGAAATGGGCATTTGTAAGGCTTGTGCTATTTTCTATGCCACTTCCCATTTTGTGAAGCTCAACAACGTTTGGTTGCACACCACAGCTATATTCCTTGGTCTTACCCATTGCTATGAATGACTATTGGAATTTATCCTACGTGTTAGCTCATATTTATACCCCTGTGAAACAGGAAGTCATGGTTGAAGAATTTCCTGTTCCTAGTCACCCACGTGTACTAAGATTTTTTAAAAATATCAATGGGAATATACTTCAAATATAATTCATAGGGGTGCCAATAATTGTTGCACACCTATATTTAACAAAGATATATTTTTTTTGTTAAACCTGTTTTGTTTGCAATTGTTTGATATCCATGAGAGCAGAGTATTTTTGTGATTTCTTTTTAAACAAAAGTTCAAAAGGTTAAACAATAAAGGCAATTTTTCACAGCCTTATTTGCGCATATTTACCAAGGGTGCAATTATTAGTGGAGGGCACTGTACCTACCAACAGTTCATCAGTCCATGGTGCTTGCTTCCAAAATGTCTTTGTCTTATCTAGTTTTGTGATGAGGTTGCAGTCATCCTTCTGATGACTCTTCTATGCAGACCATGTTTGTTCAAGCAATGCTGCACAATGGAACGGTGCACAACCACTCCTTTGTCAGCCAAACCTTCCTGCAGATCCTTAGTATTATATGCAGGATTTGCTTTGCCTCTAGTATTACAGATCTTGCCTTGACATCCATAGTTCCCATTTTACATTTCTTAATAACTTTAGGACAGTGGAAATTGTTTGATTTTTTTTCAGCCTTCCCATGGGTTGTAGGCATCAATTAGCTTGTTTTTAAATCCTCAGTCAGCTGCTTAGAGGAGGTCATGGTTGTTGAGTCTTAGCATAAAGATTTAAAAGTCCGATAATTTATTGTTATACCTAATGACCATTTTTGACCTGCCTAATGAGTCGTAATAATGATTTATGGCCTATTCTTTGCAAATGTATTCTATTTTTAAGTTAATTAAATATAAAATATCAGCATTAACATTTGCAGAATTTTTTTTTGCCGCAGCAGTACTTCTTTTCCCTTAAAAAAATTAACAAAATATGTAAATTGATTGGATGGTCAGAGTTTTTGCATACAACTGTACATGAGAATATTTTAAATGTTTTATAAAATACACAATTAGATACCCTACATTAACGGGTTAAATATATGCATAGAAATTTAACACAACAATAATGATGATGATGATAGCTTTTTTTTTTACCACAATATAAATGATCATTTAATGATTATTTAATATTAATGATTACTTTGTAGTAAGATGAACATTTTTATTTTAATAATTTTTCATAAAATGCATGTCAGCTGCTCAGTTACTTATAATAAATGTATCATTATTCACTTAAACCTCAGAGGTATGTGGAACACCTGGTTATTTGGCTCCAGAAATCATTGAGTGCTCCATGGATCCTCATCATCCAGGCTATGGCACTGCAGTGGATATGTAAGTTAGGAAAATAGTACTAGCACTTACACAATCCCAAATAATATTTTAGCTTATATTTAGACTTATATGTTCATTTAAAAGTCATATTTTCAAACTGTGCCTTTGCAAATAGAAATTATGATATTGGGTTCTACAGTTGCCATATGAACCCTTTTTTTTTTAACTGTTCCATAACTTATTTTGATCTCTTGTGCCTCTGGGATATAAGAAGCTCACGAATCTAAACTGAGCTGTTGTTTCCACAGCTGGAGTGCTGGCGTGATCATGTACACACTGCTGGCTGGATCTCCTCCATTCTGGCACAGGAAACAGATGCTGATGCTGCGCATGATACTGGCAGGAAACTACCAGTTTACATCTCCAGAGTGGGATGATCGCTCAGACACAGTCAAAGATCTGGTATATAATGAGGAACACAATATGACACACACACACACACACACACACACACATATGTTATGTTATGTTTAAGCATTGTGCTGTAAATTTTTTACACTCAAATATATTAAACATGCATAGGGAGTAAAACACGACAGGTAGTGTGATACATCCTGACACAAAGTGGATTATTGTTCTATAACGGACATTTGGACCTTCAACAATTTGCCAACAGTTACAATTCTTTACTTATTAATGAATGACATGTCATACTTTTTATCTGTTTATAGTTACATTTATTGTAGTGACTAATCGGTGAGATAAATTAGTTCCTATTATCGCTTACTTTATAGCATAAAAAGTTTTTCCCTGACCAGCCTTCTTGTAAAGTTAATAAGACAAACAATGCAACTTGCTGTGTTACAGAGAAACTGCAAAACACGAAGCCCTCTGGCATGAAGTCTCTCTGGTGGTGGAATTGTACTGAACATGACAATGCTCTAACACTGGAGACAACTTCTATAAACATTAAATAACTGTCTCCTAACAGAAAAGTTCACCGTAACATTTTCTTAGTTAAATAACACGTTTTTAAAAATGTGTTTATTTGGCCTAGATTATGTAGATCATTTGTCATACATGTCCATATTAATTAGCTGTTACTATAAAAAACAATAACATTAGAATGCGCACATGAATAATTTCCATGCAGTTGGTGCTACTGTTAGAACCATGTTGTTATTAATTGCACTGAAAATGAACAAAACACAAAAAACATATAGCATTATTGTTTTCAGATCTCCAAAATGTTGGTGGTGAATCCAGAACAACGCTACACAGCCTTCGATGCCTTAAATCACCCATTCTTTCAGCAGTATGTGGTTCAGGAGGTGCGACATTTCAGTCCGTACAGGAAGTTTAAAGTGAGTAACTTTTAATAATTATTATGTTTATGATTGACATACAATAGCTTATGCTTGTCAGTGACGTCTAAAATTTTACTACATTTGACAACATTGGCAACAGTGAAGCATGATCTATCAGTGTTCTTCAGATCTGAAGAATTTAGCTCCACCCTCCAAACTTACCTGCCTGTAATTTTCTAGCAATTCTGAAGACCTTGGTTAGCTTGTTCAGGTGTGTTTGATTAGGTTTTGAGCTAAACTCTACAGGATAGTGGACGCAGTTGGTAGAGCGGGGTGTCCACTAATCGTAGTGTTGGTGGTTCGATTCCCGGTCCGGGTGACTCCACATGCCAAAGTGTCCTTGGGCGAGACACTGAACCCGAAGTTGCTCCCGATGGCAAGTTAGCGCCTTGCATGGCAGCTCTGCTACCATTGGTGTGTGTGTGTGTGTGTATGAGTGGGTGAATGAGACACAGTGTAAAGCGCTTTGGATAAAAGCGCTATATAAGTGCACATTTACCATTTTACAATTACCTCAAGGGCAGATTTCAAGAACACCGATCTATCATGTTGGTACAGTTGTACAGTTGGTATGCGTGAATAGATTTGATCCCACTATGGAATTACAGTGTTCAGTTGGGTGTTTTACAAAATGAACAGTGTCATAAACAGAGCTCTGCTGTTGATTTTTCTATGATAAGAGCAGTAAGTGCTTTCTAAGCTGTAGTCAGTTATGTTTGTCAATTATAACCATAATTAATGTCAAATGCTTTTCATTTGTATTATTTGTTATGCTTATATTACCTCTGTTTATTTCTCAAAATGCTTGAATAAAGTAGGCTTTTCCCCAGATTTCTACTAGCCTTAGGAAAAAAAAAACAACTGGTGTTTTGTACATAGATGTACACAGATTACATAGAGCTAATCACAAAAATAGAAGAGAAAAAGAGGCAAGCAACCAACTTTACAATTATTGGACCACTTGAGATGGACTGACCCTATAATGAAGTGCAATTGTTTTCCACTTCTGCTTCCAGGTCATCTGTTTGACCGTCCTTGCTTCAGTGCGCATTTACTGCAGCTATCGTCGTGTCAAACCCGTCACCAAGGACGTGATCAAGAGTGACCCCTATGCAGTGAAACCAATTCGCAAACTCATTGATGCCTGTGCATTCAAGATCTATGGACACTGGGTGAAGAAGGGCCAGACGCAGAACAGAGCAGCCCTATTCGAGAACAGCCCAAAGGCCATTTTACTCTCTTTAGCAGCCGAGGCTGAAAATTCATCATTGCGAACATGGTAGACGAAAAGGAGACATCTGAAATGAAGCAAACAGGAAAATCAGAAAGTGGCTTGATCAAGAATGTTACAAATCCTTTTTTCTTGAATGTGTTGCTATGCTAAATTCAGCAAACTGACATGTAATCTTATTTTGCAATGGTAAATATGCAAAATTAATTTAAAAGTAAGGAGAGCAACTCTGCGTTGTACTGTAAAAGAAATATGCTCTAAATTAATTCATTTTGTTTGATATTATGGAAGCTGAAATATTTGTATATCTCCAGGGATTTAGCAATAGATGTGTATTTAAACCTCATTAATAAGCTTTAACATACCCCACATATGTACAGTGTAGCCAGAAATTGGTGTTTTAACTATATACTCATAAATCTATTTAACTTGTTAGATGTAAAGCAAAATTAATGAAACGCAGCGTTAATGAAAAAGATATTGCCTCAAATGAGTTGTATTTTGACCCTATCAACTGCCGTAGAGGCTGAGAATCACCTGAATACCTTCTGTGCGCATGCAGGTAACTATGGATGTATATATGGGAAATTACAGCATGTCACAGCACAGGGGTTGGCATTTCTTTGAGGGATATTCTGAAAGTAATAAAAACATGTCTATCTACCAGAATTCCCCAAGAGCCTGATGTGGAATACAACCATTATGCTGGAATACCTTAAGAGCCTACACAAGATGCCAAACTGGAATGGGTTTGTACAGAATAACTGCCTTTTTGATAGCTATCATCTCAGTAAGACTGGGAACACTACATGATCTGGTGATAAGCTTTGTTGAAAGTGCTGGTGGCCAGATGACTCTGGGGTGAGCTTGAGGCTGACATAATGAAACATGCCATTCTACAGGGAGCGTCTCCTTATCACAGGCATTAGTTAGATGCTTGCTGCTGCTACCTGGGCATCACATTGCACTTTCTCAATGTTCTAGAGTGTTAATAAAACCCTTTCTTATTAATCTTAAACCTTAAAATTGTGTCGCTTCCTCATGACATTGTGGCACGTTATCCAGGTTCTCCCTGCCAGTTAGGACATTTAACTTATACATTAAAAACAAGTAAAAACACACTATACACCCTTACTTACATTATTACAATGACATTTTATATTTGACATCCAATGAATAATCAACTTTCACAGGATAGAACGAATAATCTTGAACTGAAAACTAAACAAATAAACCTTTTCTCAGCACATTAACACAAGGCGAAAACTGTAGAATGTATATAGAACTTTTATACTAGATATCTTGATGCATATCTATACAGTATATACGCAGTTGCAGTTCTCACTACTAGCAGGAACGAGTTATGTGATTGGATGTGATGGCTCCTCTCGCCTGTCTGTCATAAGAGGGTCCCGCCCTTACGGCTGCAAACAAACTCCTGTGTGTACGGTGCTTAAAAAATGACAGCGAAGACGTCTATCAACTGGATACTAGAAGATGAGTTTGCGAGTCTATTCCATCCGAGGTATGTTAGGTGCATTCAGACTACTTATTTCAGCGCGTTTGTTTAAAACTGTGGACGGCAGTTGTAGTCAAGAGCCGTCTCATTTAAGCCACGCCCATAAGCCGGGTCGGTAGTGCAAGAAAAAGGACTAAGATCCTAAAATAAGGCCAACTTCGGCATTGTCTAAAGGCGAAAGGTAAAGGCTTATAAACCGGGCACACCGCTGATACCTAAAACAAATCGGAAGATAAGTGACCATGGGGACATATGGATATTTCTTCTTGTCATGACAGCAAAAGAAAACAACGATTATTTGGGGCGATACGTCAACGCGTGCACCATATTGGAAAGGAACAGACTCGATCGTGAAGCCAATCAGAGATGTGGATCTAACATAATAAAATCAGCTGTAGCTGGCTTATAACTATGTAAACTATAGTTATATGTAGTATGCTGTTTAAAAAATAGTCACAATTCTACTGATAATACAAACAAACATATGACCGGTAATACAATATAACCGGCTTCCGCCGGGAATTATGGGAAACTTTATACGTCAAGAAAAACGTGGTTTGACCATCAGACATGTAACGTCACGAAGGCCTAGAGACCTGCCAATCATTGTGACGTGACTGTGATTTGATTGGCTAGCGCACCTGGCGGTCGCCGCAGAAAGGGCGGAGTCTTTTTGTCCTGTCCTAGCGACAGCAGCAGTTCAGTTGCCTCTGCGGTTCTTACGTTACCGCGTAAACACCGGTGTTTTTCCAACGTAGTGTACGATATCGCGTAGTTAATATTTTCGACGGAGTGCAACGGTAAGGAATACGCAGCTACAACTTTCCACACAGACTTTAAACCTTTTACAGTATTACAGATTTTATTTTAACTGTATGCCAACTTGCCGGTATACCCCCTAACCCGTTTTAGGGTGACGCAATAATCTGGTCAGCAGCGAACCGCTTCAGTTCGGGGCCAACTTAATATTATTCCTCATTCTTCATCCGGGAAGTCTGCGATGCACGTGCACGCTCTTTGATCGCGTTGTGGTCTGTGCATCTGCACCGGTTTTGCATTGTGCTTGTGTCTCTGTCTCACGTGCAGAATAAGTGTGTCCAGCTCGCTTCATGTTCACGAGTTAGTATTCAAAGCCAGCCGTTCGCGCGGACGCCGAGTCAGTGAGTTCACGCCGTGTTATCAGCTCGCTCGATTAAAAATCGCCCTTTTCTGTGCATTGTAGGCGTTTTGCAGGACTTGGCGCAGGATGATCACGCTAGCGCAGACGAAGGAGACGTTCCGCCTGGCCGAGGCGGTGTGCTTTGATGTGGACAGCACCGTGATCCGGGAGGAGGGCATCGATGAGCTCGCCAAGTTCTGCGGGGTTGGAGATGCTGTCACTGAAATGTGAGTGTCTTCTGCACAGGAGAAAAGGCAGACATCTCAGAAGTGATGCGAGGATGCATGTAAATCACTTTTGAGGAGGATACCTTATACAACATTAAATATTAAACCATATGCAGCATGCACTGATGGATTCATTATCTGGGTTCATTATCTGGAGTTCACACAGTATAAAACTTTAGGTAGCATACACTCTAATGGCAGCTGGTAGAACATCTGGATTCACTAATTTGTCAGAACAACTCTTAAAGCGCGACTCACGAAACCTTAATTTCATGAAACCTTATTTTATGATCTCTTTTGCATTTTCAACACGGTATGTTCCCTTACTAACACCGTTAGGTGTCGACCCTAGATAGGAGTCAAGGACGGTGACATCAGCTCATCAGGAAGCAGAGTTTACTTCAGTTCATACAGATCTACCTAATCCTAGTGAGAGAACCTGTAAATGTATAGTTGTAGAGGCTAGGTATTGCTGAGTTGTTTTTATCCCTATGCTATAAATGAGTGACTAAAGGAAAAGGAGGTCGTGTGTGTATATGTGTTTATATAAATATATATATATAGAGAGAGAGAGAGAGAGAGAGAGAGAGAGAGAGAGAGAGAAAGAGATACACACACGTGTG
>JAOUWY010000038.1:15455689-15468308 GCA_025728095.1 Prietella phreatophila
GGGTTCCCTTCTGAGTCGGGTTCCTCTCAAGGTTTCTTCCTTTTAAACATCTCAGGGAGTTTTTCCTTGCCACTGTCGCCACTCAGTGGCTTGCTCAGTTGGGATAAATTCACACATTTAATATCTGTATACATGTTAATATTTCTGTAAAGCTGCTTTGAGACAATGTCTATTGTAAAAAGCACTATACAAATAAAATTGAATTACTATACAAATAAAATTGAATAATTGAAATACACATGGCACAATGGTAAGGAAATCATTGCGCAAGAACACATGACAGGTCTAATGCTGCATGCTGACTGAATAAATATGTCTTATAAAGAATTCTTGATTAGTTGGAGAGCAAGCTGCAAGTGTTATTATTCCAGCAATATTGTCAGCGCCGCTGGCGCAAGGAGCAAACGAGGAAGTAAATGCTGCGAAGAACGGTGAGGCTTCATTTACAAGGTGCATAAAACAAACAATCAAAACCGAAACATCGAAACTAAACTAAACTCACTGGGCTAGCACTGCGACTGCTAGTGCTAGCGGCTAAAGCTAGGAATACTTCTAACACAACTAAGACGTAGTTGTCCTTAGACCAGAGCATAAATCAACCAAGAAAACGGAGCATAAACTTTAGCATGAAACATGAACATAGCCAGAGTCTTTGGCAAGGATAACGTTATTGAACCGCACTGTGTAGAGCACGGCCTGCGGTATATAAACAGTTCCAGTCATTATTCCAATGGGCTCTCAGCTGTGCGTGATTCCCAGGCATGCCCACACATGACCCTATGACCTTACGTGACGAGGGCACGAAGTCGCTGCTGACGACGTCCGTGCATGCGCAGTGCCGTTCAATAGTCGACCCTGCTCTGGGAGGGCTGTTCCGACGCGGAAGGGTTCCGCGCATGAGTTCATGTTTGACTAGGCTTAATGTATCTTAGGCAGCAGGTGACAAGGTGTGGGTGGTATGGAGTTCTCTTGAGGAGAGAGGTGTGGATGTTCTGGATAAAGCACCATTAGTAATTTATGAATCCAAGGAACCTCCAAATGGTCTTTGCACATGGCCACTTCAGCACTACCTGCAGCTTCTGCTCTTCCATGTGTGTGACCTGAGAGGACAACGCAGTTGGCAGGTGAAACAGGCATTTCTCAGTTTTGATGTAAAGTCTATGCATCTTGGAAATACACCAAGATGTCATCAATGTAAGCCACAGCATACCTGTGAAGCACCTTACTAACAAACAAATGAAACACAGTGAGGCACTGGGCAGGCCATGCAGCCTCACAAGATTTAGTTTTCCCTGGCCATGAAGACAGCAGTCTTCAACCTGTCTTCCTTCAGGATACACACAAGGTTGAATGCACGCCTCAAGTTGGGTTTGATAAAAACTCTGGCTTCACACAACTGTTCCAGTGCAGCTAGCACCAAGGAGAGAATTTCTTGGTCACCTGGTTCTTATGTAATCATTATATAGTCTCAGACCTCCATTTTTTTTCCATGAAGAAGAAAATAGAAGATTCTGACAGCAAGAAAGGCTCAATGAAGCCATTGACAGCAGGTCAACAGCACAGTTCCAGGGTTAATAAGGAATGAGTTTGGTGGCAACCTTAATTTGCTTAATTGAATGATAGAATTCACTGGTCACATTATCCATTCATTAATCTGCCAGACTTTCTAAGGAGATGGAACACAGTGGACCTTTAAAAATTGTCTTAGCAGTTGGGCAACCAGCTGATTATCTAAACCCAGTTTATACTGTGATTGTGTCTTTTTAACCATGGCAGACCTAGAACAACAAACTGTGCAGGTGAGTCACTGCAAACAATAAAAGGGTTTCTAGATGATGAAGTCCAAATAGTATGTTTTAAGGTAGGATTTTGAATTGAACCCTCCCAGAGCCCAGTGTTCCACTATCCAAGGCAAAAACCACACATGGATGAGAGCATGTTCTTTGGCATGCCTGGAGATGTTTAGAGATAATAAAATAAAATAAAAAACTCCTGCTTGCAACATATAGTATAGTAATATCATCCCAACTCACCACTTTTTTAATGTTAAACGAGTTAGCTATATCATATACAGAAACATTACTTACCAATTCCTCAGACCTCACAGGGCAGTTAACTCACAGGTGTCGGGCACCCTTAACAAGTAGAGACACAATCCCTTCCTCAAATGTGTGAGATACTCCTGAGGGAAAAGTAATCTGTTCACCTCCATGACATTTGTGGTTTAGGGAGGTTGACTTTTAGTCTCCTTTCTCTGTGAACATGGCTTCTGCTCTTTCAGTACACTGTCCAGTAGATCATACAATATGTCTAAACAGTTGAATTATATAAATGACTAGCAATAATCAAAGAGAAAATAAACATGAGAATACACTTGGGCTTGTGGAAAGGACATTATAACATTGCCCCAATGTTATAATGTCCTTTCCACAGGCCCAAGTGTATTTTATATAATATCCCTACCCTAGTATCCCTACTACCCTACTATTCAGTAGGCAAATGCAGTATGCCAAATGAGTAGTATGTCTGAATTCTCAGTATTCATTAAACAATAGGCAAGAAATACCCAGATGACATACAGTAATGCTTCAGTCCAGATTTTGTAGTGTGGAACCAGTGGGCACTGCACTATCTACTAAGGCAACAGGACTGGCAAGGAAAAGCTGTCAGAATCAAAAAAGGCATAAGGCAGCACGTCGGCTTTTTTTAAGTGTAAGTGCTAGGTATTAAACATTGTTCCTTGTTGTTAAACCATACTTGTTTAACAGCACCTTAGTAAATTGTTAACGTGTTGAAGGTTTAAACAAGAAAAAAAAAACAGTTGCGGTGTAGGGTGCACTAATCTGGCATGCTCTTTAAGATTTTGTGGTTATGATGACGTTGTAGGTCACATGACTGTGCTAATGTGGTTGAGGTAGTGTGCCTGAATTCATACTACTCACATATAATGATCACTGCATACTGTATCAATGGCCGAGCAGTAGGTACTGAATCGATGCAGTAGGTAGTATCACAGTATGTGATTTCAGAGCCAGTCATCGTTTTATTGTCCATGATTAACTGGAAAATGAGTTGCTGGTGTTAGTATTACAGCAACATGGAGTTTTGGGTGTACACTGCTGAGGGTGGAAGCCACTACAATTTCAGTCATTTTTGTTTATATAATGTGATGTCACATGATGTCAAGGCAGAGTTTTGAGAAAATTCTTTCCAATTGGTAATTACAAGTTTAGTCAGAAGCTTTTCATTATTGTAATTCCAATGCACTATAGATTAAAAAACAAATTTGTTTTATGCCTTCCATCATTTATGAGTCATTACAATATCAATTACCATGGTCTCCAGTTATCATAGTAAGCCTATAATGTTATCGGAATGTATGACAATTTGGATCATCTTTCAGGTTTGAACCATTTTTTAAAAATCAAATCTAATTTTAAAGGCAAAGACCAGAAATCACATGACTTGCATTTGAAAGTTAGTTTCATTGTGGTCTGGTTCTGTGTAAGTTAATGTAAATAAATGACTTGACCATATTATAAGATGAATGTGGGCAAAATGATGCCAAGAAAAACCACTGAAAGACCAAGCAAATTATTTTTCTTTGAACTGGGAAGTAGAACAGCTGTTGTTTCTGGAGTAGCATGTTACAGGAGACTCTGTCATTCCATGTGTCTTGTTGCTTTGGGCTCCAGTTCGCTTCAGCTTATTAGAGCCTTCAGCATATCAGCCATGGCATGCATCTAATCTATTATGCTTATGAAGTATTCTTGATTAAAATTGCATTTAATAGCACAATATCATCCTTTTAAATGGAATGTAGTGGCACTGACAAGGATGTAAGTGCACATGGTTTATCTTTTACTAATGCAGAATGTCATATCCCAGTCCTTTCAGAACTCAATTTCCCAAGAAGCAACATTCACCTCCCATGCACGCATACGCTCACCTTTTCCCCGGAGTTCTGATCTCGCTCACCTGTCAGCAATCACACACACTCACCTCTATTATTTAATGTCACAGCTCAGCCAGATCAGAACTCAAACTCCCAAGATGCAACACTCACCTCTCATGCACGCATGCGCTCACCATCCCTGGAGTTCTGATCAGAGACACCTGTCACTAATCACACACACACCATCAACACTACTACTTATGGTTGTCATTCACGTAGAGTCACTGCGAAGTATACGTTTAGTCAACTCGTTTCTCTGCGTTACCAAGCCGACCTAGTTTAGTTTGCCTTCTGGTTTTCCTTAACCATTGTTTCTGGTTTCGACTACGCTCTCTGCCTAATCCTGTTTGCCCTGTTTGTCCAATCAATTGACCCTTGCCTGTTTAATGACTACGTCTCTTGAAACTTCCCAATTCCACGCGTTACACCTGCTGCCCGCTTCTGTTTCCGTGCCAATTTGATGTCCATGACAGAATACTTCGCCTTCCAATGGAAGCAGCGGGAGATCCCCGTTGGCCGCAAGCCATCGAGGGACATGGCCGAATGATTAGTGACCATGTTCACCGTCTCGCAGGCCTGAACCACCCGGAAGGTAGGATGAGGCACGGAAGCAGAAGCAGGCGGCAGGTGTAAACGTAGTGTTAAGGGACGTTCAAAGGGCGTAATCGAGAAACAGGCAGTGGTCAGTCGATCGGACAAACAAAGCATAGAGGGTAAGACAAAAGCATGGTCAAAGACGTAAACGAGGGTCAAGGTAACTAGGAAAACAAACGAGACTAGTAAAGGCTTGAAAACGCAGTGAATGAGTCAACTGAACATGTACTTATAAACTCCTGGGTGAATGACTCCTTAAGTAATAGAGGTGAGTGTGTGTGATTGCTGACAGGTGAGTGAGATAAGAACTCTGGGGAAGGTGAGCGCATGCGTGCATGGGAGGTGAATGTTGCTTCTTGGGAAATTGAGTTCTGACCAGACTGGGATATGACACAGAAGAATAACTTTGAGCTTAAATTATATCTGATTGCAAGAAACTGAGCAATCACCAAAACCACTGTCTGTTCATTAATGCATAAAACAAAACATTAACCAGCCTATTTTGTGACAACTGCATAATTGCGGTCATCTCAGCAAACTCAAATGAGTTTAATGTAACATCACTGGATAGCAAATATCACTGTTCTCAATATTTTTACATAGTAAAGAGAATCCTAAAAATGTATCGCACTTATATAGCAGAGTGTTGAATGCTTTTACAACACAGCTATTTGACAAATGTAGGCCTGCGTAATGTTCACAGAGTCACTGAATACATAAACAGGCCCAGTCTGCTGGCACACAACATTATGCTGAAAGAACAAGCACCAGACACGAGCTAAAATAGAGAAACCAAGTAAAAGAGTGGAGCACTTTCACCTTTAAAAAAATGTGCTCAGTGTCCTAACATTGACTCATTAAGGAAAAGTTGTTAGTCTCAAACTAAACACTGGAATAATGCAATTGGATAGGATGTGGTGTAGTGTCTAAAAAAAGGTTCATAATGTGTTCTGTGTCGGCTAAGAATTTACTTTAAGCAAAAAGAGAACATTCTTGTCCTCTGGGCTTATTTGACTGTTAACAAAATCTTTCATCTTTCTTTGAGGATGTTTTTTTATTTTGGATTTTTTTGAGGGGGGGCGGGGGGTGACATCACACACATTATCCTCTGATACAGGTCATTCATACCTATTAGAGTAATTCAGTCTGAAACACATACAGTATATGTGTTTTTTGAACATTCCATTTGAGATTTGTCCATCCTTTGATTTTATAATACTCTCCACTCTTATGGAAAGGCTTTCTTGTAGATTGTGGATGTGGGGATTTGTCCATTCAGCCACAAGAGCATTAGTGAGGTTAACCACAGATGTCAGCAGAGGTGGCCTGGGGTGCAGTCAGCATTTCAATTCAATGAATTGAAATGCTGATTTCATAGGGTTCAGGTCAGGGATCTGTGCAGGACACTCGAGTTTTTCTACACAAATCTTGGCAAACTATGTCTATGGCTCTCACTTTGTGCACAAGGGTATTGTCAATCTGGAACAGGTTTAGGCCCCTTAGTTTCAATGAATGGAAATCTTAATGTTGCAACAAACAAAATCATCCTATACAATTGTGTGCTGTAATGTTGTACAAGTGGTAAATCAATGTGATCAATCAGTGACATTATCTAGGTGGACAAATAAGTAGCTCAGACATGCAGAACAAGCAGATTTCGTGTCCAGGTTAATGGTTTTTTGGTCATAGCTGCTTAGCAGAGAAGTCACCTAAAAATCATAAAGAGAAATAAACCTGTTGGTTTATTTACACATATTTTTGGGCAGTTTCTCCCATTCTTCTTTGCAGGGCCTATCAAGCTCCATCAGGTTGGATGGGGATCGTCGGTGCACAGCCATTTTCAGATCTCTTGAGATGTTCAATCGGGTTAAAGTCTGGGCTCTTGCTGGGCCACTCAAGGACGTTCATAGAGTTGTCCTATAGCCACTCCTTTGTTATCTTGGCTGTGTGCTTACGGTCGTTGTCCTGTTGGAAGATGAACCTTCGCCCCAGTCTGAGGTCCAGAGCACTTTGGAGCAAGTTTTCATCAAGGATGTCTCTATACATTGCTGCATTTATCTTTCCCTCGATCCTGATTAGTCTCCCAGTTCCTGCAGATGAAAAACATCCCCACAGCATGATGCTGTCACCACCATGCTTCACTGTAGGGATGGTATTGGCCAGGTGATGAGTGGTGCCCGGTCCCCCCAGACATGACACTTGTCATTCAGGCCATCAGACCAGAGAATTTTGTTTCTCATGGTCCGAGAGTCCTTCAGGTGCCTTTTAGCAAACTCCATGCGGGCTGTCATGTGCCTTTTACTGAGGATTGGCTTCCATCTGGCCACTCTACCATACAGATTGACGGAGTGCTGCAAAGATGATTGTTCTTCTGAAGGTTCTCCTCTCTCCACAGAGACACTCTGAAGCTCTGTCAGGGTGACCATTGGGTTTTTGGTCACCTCCCTGATTAAGGCCCTTCTCCCCCGATCACTCACTTTGGCCGGGCGGTGGGCTCTAGTAAGAATCCTGCTGGTTCCAAACTTCTTCCATTTATGGATGATGGACAGTGCTCATTGGGACCTTCAATGCTGCAGAAATGTTTCTGTACCCCCACCAGATCTGTGCCATGATACAATCCTGTCTCGGAGGTCTACAGACAATTCCTTGGACTTCATGGCTTGGTTTGTGCTCTGACATGCATTGTTAACTGTGGGACCTGATATAGACAGGTGTGTGCCTTTCCAAATCATGTCCAATCAACTGACTTTACCACAGGTGGACTCCAATCAAGTTGTAGAAACATCTCAAGGATGATCAGTGGAAACAGGATGCACTGAGCTCAATTTTGAGTGTCATGGCAAAGGCTGTGAATAATTATGTACATGTTCTTTTGCTTTCTTTTTTTTTTTTTTTACTAAATTTGCAAAGATTTCAAACAAACTTTCATGTTGTCATTATGGGGTATTGTTTATATAATTTTGAGGAAAATAATGAATTGAATCCATTTTGGAATAAGACTAACATAATGTGGAAAAAGTGAAGCGCTGTGAATACTTTCCAGATGCACAGTATGATGAGAATTTCAATATAATTACCACACCCACATGCACTTTTAATTGACGTTCCAGAGTAACCAGATTTTGACCTCACCTTTAGGGATAGCTTTGCCAGTATAGTGAAATGCACGTTTCAGTCCAACCAGTATTTTTTAAATATCAGTTTCTTATAATATATTTTCTGCTGCAAATAGAGCCAAAGATAAATGACGAGATAACTGCCACTACACTAGATGTCCTAATGAAATAAGGATAGTAGTAATGGCAGTTATTAGTGGAAAGAGATTCTGAAACCAACTGTTACAAACTAAAACTAAGCATACTGACTTCCAATGCTAAATGTCTTGCACAATAAAGTCAAGAAGAAGGATTAATATATTTTTTTAATTATTTCCTATTTCGGCGTTCTCTGTTCCATAAGAAAATTGAGCTAACTTATCTACATTTATCAATCCGAATTTAAAGGGTACAAGAAGTATCAGTATAAAGAAAAAAGAAAAAGATGTATTCATCTATTTCTTGAGCGTAACTATAACAAAAATTACTTTCACAAATAGGGTTAAAACAAGGGTTAACATCAAGTTCCAGATAATTGAAGACCTGTATAGGTAAATTTGCCCTTCAGGCTATCTCTAAGCTCCATGGATATTGACATGCTGTTTTTGAGATGCATGCGGGGCACCCTGTCATCTCTTATAACTGTCAGGATACTCCAGTATTTGGAAGACTGGCTCCCATAGTTCTTCCACCAGAGAACAGGCCATTCAGTTCATGTACAGTCTCCTCACACACATCTTGAAGCTCAGTCTCACAGAAGAGCCCAGCGTGTAATCTTCGCCTCATACTGGAGTCCATTAAGTCCTCTCCATATCAATGCACACAACATGCAAATCTGACATGGGTGTAATTGAAGACAGCCGTTTTGCTCGCAATCACCTCAGTAAAAAGGGTGGAGCAACTACATACTTTGGCAGTGAGCATGCCCTGCATGCGCTGGTGGCCAAATAATTCTGGAGTCATCTTGTTGCTCAACTGTGCTAGGCAAGCAGGGAGAATAAACAAAGTATTCCTCAGAAATAAACTACACTGTAGTTAAGTTTAGCTGAACCAAGCTATGAGAACTTAAATTGGCCTACAGCCTTCTGGCTAGCTAGCTGGCAAAGGAGCACAGTTTCACTCTTCTAAATAAACCATACGGCATCTTTAGAAAAAAAATTAAAAATAGATCTGCGTCACAGAGTGGAAGATTACGTTCAATTCAGTCGGGTAGAGAAGGGAATTCTGCAGTTTCTTCTATTTGAGCACAGTGATGCAGGTCAAAAAAAGGCTTGTAATACAAATGAAATTCATTGATGTCATTTCACAAAATAGCCCAATCTCCAACAGAAATAAAACAAAAACTGTGACTTACTTCATACTCAAAAAGACAGCATCATGGAGACAAAAGGAGCTATCAAGAGTCAAGCACACAGTTTGAAAAAGTATCAAAAGAGGGGTTTTGGTCATTAAAAGATCCCAAACTTTGCTCATTTCATGGTGCACCATTAAATTAATTCTTTAAAAATTGGAAGAATATGACACAGCATGAACTCAGCCTAGAGGTGGTTATCCACCAAAGATAGTGAGTGACCAGGTAAGGAGGACATTAGTCAGAGACACAACCAAGCGGTCAAACCAGGAACGCTCCAAACAGTTGGGCATTATGGAAGAGTAGCAAGAAGAAAGACATTACTGAAAAAAGCCAAGCCTGGTGGTGGAAGAAACATTTGGTGGGGACAGTTTTCAACATGAACCGGGAAACTCATCAGGGTTGAGGGCATGATGGATAAAGCTAAATATAGTGCAATCCTAGAAGTATATTTGTTCCAGTCTGCAAGAGACTTGACACTGGAGTGGAGGGTTCACCTTCCAACAGGACTACGGCCCTAAGCACACTGTCAAAGCTATCATGGAAGGGCTCAAAACCAATAACCTGAATATGTGTTAGAATTGCCTAGTCAAAGTATAAAACTCAATTCAATCTGACAGACTTTGAGCAATTTTAACACATCCAGATGTGCACAGCTGACAGAGAGATAACCCAAAGGATACCAAGTACTCACTCGGGTAGGTGAATAGATGTGCAACAAACACATGGCTCTTTTATGTTTAATTATTCTGCTCCCTCAAATGTTAAAAAAAATCTCAACCAAGCAAATTAAGTCCATTTCAGTTTCAGGCTGTAACACTACAAAATACCGTAACTGTACATGGGCTTTAAACTTGTGCTTACAGTGCCCTCCACTAATATTGGCACCCTTGGTAAATATGAGCAAAGAAAGCTGTGATTTTGTTTTGTATTTGTCTTTATTGTTGAACCTTTTGATTGATTGTTCAACAAAAATAAATAAATCAGAAAAATACTCTGCTCTGTATGGACAATTCAAACAACATGGGTTTATACAAATTATTATTATTTTTTTAATCTTTGTTAAATATAAGTGTGCAACAATTATTGGCACCCCTATGAATTCATATGAGAAATATATTTTTGAAGTATATTCTCATTGATATTTAACCTTTTTTTTAAAAATTATTATTATTTTTTTTAAGTACACCTGGGTGACTAGGAACAGGAAATTGTTCAACCATTACTTCCTGTTTCACAGTATATGAGGTAACACAGGCCAAATTCACATAGTCATTCACAACAATGGGTAAGAACAAGGAATATAGCTGTAATGTGCAGTAAAAGGTTGTTGAGCTTCACAAAATGGGAAATGGTGATAAGAAAACAGCACAAGCATTGAAAATGCCCATTTCCACCATCAGGGCAATAATTAAGAAGTTCCAGGCAACTGGAAATGTTATGAATCAACCTGGAATTTGATGCGTGTCTATATTGTCTCAATGCACTGTGAAGAGGATGGCTCAAGTGGTCAAAAAATCTCCAAGGATCACAGATGGAGAATTTCAGAAGTTAGTTGCGTCTCGGGGTCAGAAAGTCTCCAAAACTACAATCTGAAGTCACCTATATCACCACAAGTTGTTTGGAAGAGTTTCAAGAAAAAATCCTCTACTCCCATCTAAAAACAAACTCAAGCGTCTTCAGTTTGCGGAACACTACTGGAACTTCAAATGGTATCGGGTTCTATGGTCAGATGAAACCAAAATAGAACATTTTGGCAGTAAACACCAGAGGTGGTTTTGGCACACACAGAGAGGTAGCTGTACGGAAAAGTACCTCATGCCCACGGTTAAATATGGTGGTGGCTCTTTAATGTTTTGGAGCTTTTTTCTGCCAGAGGACCTGGACATTTTGTTAGGATACATGGCATCATTGACTCTATCGACTATCAATAGATATTAAATGAAAACCTGACTGCATCTGCCAAAAAGCTTAAATTTGGCCAAAAATGGTTTACTGTCCACAAAATCAAGGTCCTGCCATGGCAATCCCAGGCCCCTAACATAGAAATTCTGTGGGGTGAACTGAAGAGGAGAGTCCACCAGCGTGGATCTCGAAATTTGAAGGATCTGGAGAGATTCTGTATGGAGGAATGGTCTCAGATATCTTGCCATGTATTCTCCAACCTCATCAGGCATTATAGGAGAAGACTCAGAGCATTTATCTTGGCAAAGGGAGGTAACGTAAAAGGATGCCAATAATCGTTGCACACCTATATAAACAAGCCAAATTTTCACAGCATTCTTTGCTCATATTTACCAAGAGTGTCAATATTAGTGGAATGCACTGTATATACAGGGAAACCACTGGCAGCTGCTCCTTCAGCAGTTAATGCTCTAATGCAGCTGACCACTTACGAGACCTTACAAACATTCTTCAAAAAATTATGACAACCCCAATGGCAAAGACAGACAGTGTAATACAGAAGTATTAGACAATCACTGACTAATCTAAAAATTAAATTATATTCTGTTGTAATACAGGGTAGCCTTTGTTTAGAATAGTCTCAATTACTTTGGATGGATAAAAAAAGGACAGTGTTACCTTTTGGCCTGTTCATCTGCATATTTAAAGGGGTAGTTGGCCAAGGTGGCTTTGTAGCCTGTATTTTTCACCATGTTGTTCCATGTGACAAGCCTTTGACCTATTGTAGTGCCCCTTGGTTCAAAGCCCTATGGAGAGAAACAGTGGGAAAAACTATATTTTGAGAATAATGACAGCATGTCCTCAACAAAAAAAATGACAAATGTCCCCTGAATATTGTACTTAGAAAATCTGGGGTAATTCCATCATTTCCAGAAACAATTTTGCATTAGTCTCACTAATTTAGCCTCACCCGGAAACACAATTTTGTCATTTTTCATTTTTAGTCATATTATACACTTCCCAAATGAAGAAAACAGAAAACCGTGATCTTGCACGTAAATTACAGAGGCTCTTAATAAAGATAACTACAGGTATAAATCTTTAAATTCACATACAACAGATATTGTAACATGTAACGTTAACGTGTCGTTTAACTAGAATTTTCCTCTAGTAGTTCTATATAACATATGAACATGTGTGATGCAAACATCTAGGTTTGTATGAAAAACAACTCAGTGGAAACTCACTTGTCCTATGTTAAAGTCACAAGTTTTATCCCTGAGAAAATGTGGGAAAATGTTTAAATGACAGACATCAGTCAGTGAAAGTAACCCCATCTGGATAGCGCTGATGAAAAAAAAATGACGTGCATGACCAGCAAACTGCATCAGATATTGATTTTTTCACTTCTTTCATTGCTCATGTAAATGCCAAAATGTGAAAAGTTTCTTTAGGCTTCCTCTAAATCAGGGGTGCTCACACTTTTTTGACTTGTGAGCTACTTATAAAATGACCAGTCAAGGAGATCTACCTACATTAAAAATGCGAAACATATTTATTTATATATATACACACACTGAGTATACTTTAAATATATATACACAGGATATACATGTTCATGTATCTTGTTTAACTGCATGAACCCTTATGGCACACTACAATTCAGTACATTTTTGGTCAATAGCTTACTCTGATGACTTGCACTGAATAGAATCAGCC
>JAOUWY010000038.1:15593922-15604272 GCA_025728095.1 Prietella phreatophila
ACATGTAAACACCTTAATCACATTATGAACGTCACGTGAGAGTTTTCATCGCATTTTGCGACAGGACACGATCACACGCACGGCAGTTTTACGGCGAACATGCATCTCGGATACTATACAGTAGGTAAGTGTGCGATTTGAGACGCAGCCCACAGCTTCAAGCAGTCGTCTATTATCACGTACAGCATGGCTAATAATTAACTGCACTTAAAGCGTTCGTAAAAAATTAAACAAAAACACCGAAAACTGTATACGGCACCATAACGAAGACCAACTGTATGTTGATACGTGAAAATCCGGAGTGACGTCGAACGTCGTGGTGCTGTGACGTAATGACGCGGCTCTTAATCTAATTATGATCTAGAACATGTATAACGGGAACATGACAGGAGTATTCTAAACACAACTCATGTAAACACCTTAATCACATTATTACCGTACTTAGATTAAGGTCAATAATTAGATTATTGCCGTCCATGTAAACGTAGTCATTGTTGATGCAACTATTACCCGGGGCTGCATGCCTGTACCTGTATGATTTTATGCATTGCCTTGCTGCCACATGATTGGCTGAATAGATAACTACATAAATGAGGAGGTGTACAGGTGTTTGTATTAAAGTGGATGGTGAGTGTATATTTATCATAAAACTGTGTAAAGGCAAACAGATTGCAGCCTTGTATTTCACACAGTTATGTTTTTACAGGTGTAGGCGACTTGCCATAACTTGCCATTTGTCTTTGATACCCTTATTAAAATTTGGCTCAGCTGTATATTTTCAGAAAATTTAGTTAATTTAAGCAAGATTTCTGCGAAATTAATATAAAAACACTGACAACGGACTCATGGTGGTATATTTTTGCTCGTTCTTGGATTAATTCAGCATCTTAATTCATAGTCCTTCATTTTTTGATTTTTTCTTTCAGGTTCATTGCAAGAAAACATGCTTGGGCTCACCCTCCTCAGTTTAACAGATTATCCCCTTAATCCCCATCTGCCTAATCCCCATACTATCAACACTGAAAGAATGCATACTCGTGCGCACTCACACTCATGCAACATGTCTGCACATGCACAACTGTACAGTTATTGTACATCATTTCTACATATGAAATGTTAATGCACAATTTCCTGTTTCCTAATGAACTGTTTCTTGTTTTATTTTATCCACATATTTCAATCACAGTAAACCAGAATTATCTTTGCTGTAGCAATTTTTGCTCCATAATTCTATCCATTAAGTTCAGTTCTCAGTTTGTTTGTTTTTTTTTTTTTTTAAATGCTAAGGATTAGTTCCACCAACTGGGATTTGCCAGCTGTGTTATAGTATTACAGCAGCTTTGATCTCCCAGACCTGTCATTGTGAAAATGTGGGTTTTTTTGGTGGGATAAGAGGAGTAGGCAGTTTATTATGGATCTCTCCCTCTCCCTCTCTCTCCCTCTCTCTCTGTAGTAGTGCAAGTATCCTTGAAATGTTTTTTGTGTCCTCCAGCACATTTGGCTGCCACCCTACCACCCAAAGCTGAGGATTAAGTCCACAATAATTAGGAATGCAACTACATTTCAGCCAAAAATGACATTTGTGTGGCTAAAAAATGCTGCATCAATACGCAGACCATCTTCTGCCAGATAATTATTAATCTACTTATGACACCACAAGCATAGCAATCAACTTTTTGAGATAGGATATCACTCAGAGTATGTCTGTATGACTTGATGCTAGATTTTATGCTAGATTTTTTGCTATCTTATTGAGGTAAACATTACATAATCTGTTGTCTGGTCTTTCTTTCTGAAACCTCTCACCTTGCCTCCATTGGAAAGAAAAAAAAAACCCACCGTAATTTTCTTGTAATTTCCTCTCAACTCTCTTATGTCGGGAAGTCTTGCTTGAAGTCACACACATCAATTAATGAGATTACTTCACTAATTGCATAAATGACTACAAATACACTAAAAGTAAGGACATGCTTGGGGGATATGTACACCATATACATTTCGCGAAGGTGTAACACATTTTTTAGCATTAGCACACTATAAATTGGCATGACAATAATTGTCACACTGTACAGCCTTGATTAAAGATAGATGAAGGTCTATGAGGATGTCTGGACTGAGTCACCATTCAGAAGATAAATCAACACCGGTCAGGACAGAACAGGAAGCTGTGTAGTAGATGGTGAATGATTGATCTTGCACCCCTATGGACCTGGTCTGATCGACCTTTTCAGTCTGTAATGTAAAATGAGTGCAAGGGTGGGCGGTCCAGTGAGACAGGGGTCAGGAAGGGTATCCACAGTGTGTTAGTGTTTTCTTAAAACAGAATTGTCATAGTTATCCATACTTTTTCATTTGTAAAGCTCTTTAACACTGGAATAATTGACATTTGCAGTATTTCCTAGTTTTAGGCTACCTTGTAGTGCAACTGAAAGCAAATTTCAGCTATTAAATGTGACTAAGTTAATCAACCTATATTGTCTATTGACTACATTTTTGGTATAATGGTGGAGGTGAATTTATCCTCTGTAGAATGAATGAGGCTTTTTAGCAAATTCTTATGCTGCCAAGTGAGAACATCCACAATGATCTTTAGGGCATGCACAGCAGCCTCGCAGCAAACTTTAGGCTATCCATGTAGGGCCATTCTAGGCAACAAGTGATTCTCCGGTGGAGATACTATTTAAAAATGCAAAAAAATAAAATAAATTGCAACATTGGAACTGTGAAACTCAGAGGTAATGTACAAAATGTGGATAATCCAAAGTGGCCACCTGGAAAAGTTATCCAAGGTAGTCTTTTTTTAAAACTATTGGCATACTTTAAGTAGTCCATTGTGAAGGCCTAAAAAGCAATGCAGACAGAAACTGATGTGAAATCCTGATTTTACTCTGTAATGATTTGGGAATAAAACTGTGCTCAAAATATTAAGAATACATTCTAAACTAAGTCTAACCAGATTATTGGTCTGCACATCAATTTATAACATGTCCACTGAAAATACTTATTTGATTTGCTATCAGCAGAGCTGTCTCTAAAGTACATCCAGATCCTTATAAACGGAAATAAATAAATAAACTTCACTATGTTATAGCCTTTGCTTTGCTTCCCTACATGATGAATAGACTGAAATAATAGTAAAAAATTATACTCTGCCCATTTGACAGTCTATTATTATCAGTTAGCTTATAGTAGTGAGAAAATAACATTTAAATGCTTGCATGTTGCTTTGGTTATAAGTGTGATAATGCCATACATTCATTATACTTGGCTGAATCTTCTCTCTTAGTTATTTACTTTTACGATTATATTATACGTGCCTATTTTTAACAACAGAAATAATATGCATGTATATCCATGTAGTGATGAGGTTTATAGTTGTATTTATATCAGCCTGTGTTTTTGCAGCAAAAAAATAAATAATTCAAGGCCACTTGCTTTTTGTCTTCTGTGAAGAATGATAACGGCTCATTTGTCCGCTGTGGTCTAGGAGAAGTTGATGTTTGTCTGCCACCAGTGTACATTACACTTTGTTTGTGCACAACTCACTTGTTAAATATGTGTGGTGGCTATAAAAACTGTCGAAATGTCTGTGGTGCTCCTGCTCTGGAGTCAGAATGGATTCATTAAATGCAGTTTTCGCCCTTTTAACTTTTCGACATAACCGAAATTTAAACTACTAGCACTTTTATTTTGGTTGAGATCCATGCAAAAGAGAAACATATTTCATGCCTGTAGTACTTAGAACTACTATCTAGAATAAAAAGTTCCGTCATAAAAAAGGTTTTTCCAAGCCACTACACACACCTTCAGAAATTTACATGCATATCCTACTATTAGTAATTAAAATGGCTGTGAACTTTATTTGTCTGCTGTAGTTGTAGAAGTGTAATTTTTGTTGAAACACCTAGCAGCATGTTAATCAACAGTCCGGAAAGTGACGTGTCTGTTTATCATTAGATAACATTGCCATAATTATCCTTTTGACCTCATCGTCATGTCTGGATGTTATGTTTTGTCCAGATTCAAGCATTGCAGTCATAACAACATGCCTACTGTCATTGTTAACTCTCTTACAGATGCAGTGAATGCAGTGTCTCTCTGTCCCGCTGGTACTATGAGAAAGATGGACGTCTCTACTGTCGGAAGGACTACTGGGCTAAGTTTGGGGAGTTGTGTCATGGCTGCTCTGAGCCTATTACCACTGGGCTCATCATGGTAATTAATTAACCACCGTTTAATTACATTTTGTTTAATTTAGTTTGCAACTTTATTCTGTCCCAAGTGGAACATTTGTATTTTTCTTCACATCTCAGCTATGCTTAAATACCAATTTATTTATCTTGCTATTCATATTCATTTTGTTCATATACACAAATTGTTCACTATATGAGAACCACTTGAAAACTAGGCTTTTCTGCTTTTTTAAATGAAGCAGTGCTCATACCAAATGTGAACAAAAGTCACCTGACAGAAAAAGGGGAAACGATGCATGACATGAAAGCCACACATCTGCTATGGAAATCGTGTACCTTGGACTTGTGAGCCAGTGGAAATCAAGTGTGTGGGACTGTGGAATTTAAAAACTTGGAGGAGGTCTTGTTATTAAACACCAGACTTCTGCCTGTTTGAGCTGCCATAAAGGCTACAGTAACCAGGATAACCACTCTGTACAATTGTGGTGAGCAGAAAAGCATCTCAGAATGCACAACATGTTGAACCTTGAGGTGGATGGGCTACAACAGAAGTCTATGTCAGCTTCCAATTCTGTCAGACAAGAATAGAAAGCTGAGGCTGCAGTGGGAACATGCTCACCAAAACTGCCCAGTTGAAAACTAAAAAACTTAGCCTGGTCTGATGAATCTATTTCTGCTGAAGCACACAGATGGTAGAGTCAGAATTTGGCACCAACTTCATGAATCTACGGGCCCAACCTGCCTTTGCTGGTTGAGGTCAACAGTCCAAGTGGTGGAGGTGGTGTAATGGTGTGGGGAATTTTTTCTTGGCATTCTTTGGTCTCGTTAATATCAATCAAGCATTGTTGAATGCCACAGATTTGAGTATTGTTTCTGATAATATGCATCCCTTCATGGCCACAGTTTACCCATCTTAGAATGGCTACTTCCAGCATCATAATGCACCATGTCAGAAAGCAAAAGTCTTCTCAATCTAGTTTCATGACAATGAGTTCATTGTTCTTCAGTGGCTTTCCCTGTCGCCGGATATGAATCCAGTAGAGCGGCTCTGGGATGCTCTAGAATGGAAGATTTGCAGGATGAAAGTGCACCTGAAAAATCTCCAGGAATTGTGATTCAATCATGTCAGCCTGGACCAGAGTCTCAAAGGAATGTTTATAAACATCTTGTGTAATCCATGCCATAAAGAACTGAGGCTGTTTTAAGAGCAAAATGAGGCCCTACCCAGTATTAGTATAATGTTCCTAATATTTTGGTGAATGTATTTTCATAATATCTCCAACTACTAATTTCAACTTGGAATGGCTCGGCACATTTAACTCAATAGAGGCAGTTCTAGGATTTGAACTCACAACCACCTGATAACTAGTACAGAAAAAAAACAGCCATTACCTTTATCTCACACTCTCTTCGTCTTACCATCTATCCACACTCGACTGTCTTTTCCATCTCTGATTAGCTTTGCGTTTCACACAGCCTCTCCTGTTACACTGGCCAACAAAACAGCATTGATGCCGTTATGAGCGCTGTATCACACGTGTGCTGGAGTCCCATGAATTAAACAGTAATCCAGTGTTTTCCAGCGTGAGATGCTGAAAGAGCCTGTATGTATAATTCAAGGAGATGAGAAAAGGTCATAAGGAGAAAGTTTGTGCTGGTTGCGAAATGAGGGCGCTCTTGTTTTAGGTTGACTTTTGTTAGCTGTTTTCATTCAGCATCTGTGTTTATTATCTGACGTTAAATATATCGTGGATATTTGGAAGTTGAAACTGAAGCTGAATAAAATTGGAATACATTATTTTATATATGATGTTATTCGGCTGAAGGCAGACATTTCATTCTGGTCTTTGGGATGGATAGTGTTTGATCATGATACTGTAGGCTGGAACAGGAGTAGAGGGAAGTTTATGTTTATTTCATTTTAAACTCCTTGTGGCTTTGTTTGCAAGATGTCTAGTTAAATAGTATATAAATATAATATTTAAAAGGGAGAGCAGATTTCCTTTTAGCGAAGTTGAGTGTTAAGTGCCAAAATCAAGCATAAACATGTATGATATATTACATTAGGGAATTACTACATAGCACCGCAGGGGTATTACTAAGAAATGGGGTGGATGACAAAATAACCCCATCGTATTATAGCATCGTTTCTTCCAATATTCATAATGAAATGACAAAAATATTCTGTGCAATGTAACATTATTTAATGTGTAGTCAGGAAACCAAAACTATTTACTGCATATCCTCTGTAACTGACCTTCCAGCTTTGCAATTTTGTCACTTTAATCCCAGTCCACACCCTGATTTATAGACACACTGCCTGTGCAGTAGAGTGCAATCACCATAATTAAACCCCCACTTCCTACGCTAAGTTAATTAAAGATGGCCAAGCAAGCTGTTCCCTCGTCTTCTGCAAGCTCACATTTACTCAGCTCGGTGGAGTCTGACTGACATTTACACTTTACATTTGAAGCAATCGCTTTATGTCTCCCACTGTAGCTCTGAAAATGCATTTGATAGATGATGGCCAGACAAAATTTAAACCTTGGCAGTCAGTACTGTCCAGATGGATGACCACTTTCTCGTTTCCTTGAAATAGGAAAATTACAAATGAATATGAAATTATGCCTTCTGTTTCTTATAAACAGTGAGACATGTTATGGTACAGCTGCATCTGCTGTGAATGGATTAGGATTTAACCCAACTCCATCTCTAATGAAATGCTTGTTTTAATTTACAGTAGTTATAACTTTTACATATTAAAAAGTGCTTTTCGCACTTTTAACGCAATGCAAACAATGTAAGCAGTGGCTTACAGTAAGTGAAACCATTTTACAATGATTGTGACACGCCTACAGTTGTACATATATATTGGATTTTACAATGGTTTTGAACACGGCTCAGCCAGTCACATTTTAGATTTTAGATCTGTTTTATGACGAATCTTTTAAGAGTTAAACTATATCCGAATCCACTGTGCGCTTCATCTTCTGTCTTTCATGGAAAGTGATTTATATGCTGTGCAACCTGAGACAAGACTACAGTGAGATCACACTTGGCACTCTCCCCTTTCTCTGTCTGACTCCACAGCAGGACATCCTGGGCTCTCAGAATTTATTAATTGATGGCAAATTTCTTAAGTTAATCACCAATAAGTGGTGTCAGTGTAATGATATATGTATATTTCAGAAAAGATTGTGGGTATCACAGTTAGTTAAACAAAATGATGACATGGCATGTGGACCAGTTGGCCTTGATTTGAATCAAGAGGAAAAGGTAGAAGTGATTTTGAAAGTGGATCCATTATTTTGACACAGAAGGCAAGAATTACAGTAACAAAGCCAGTTCAAAACTGGTTCAGGCTTCAATAGTTATAGTGACTGTCGAGACAGCTGCATTTAGATCTATAGGAAATAGGGTTAAAATTGTGGTTGAAAGCACATGTTCGATCGCCATTGGTGCTTGTGCATCAGTGCAATATGTGCATCAGTGCAATATGTAAGGAAAAACAGAAGAATTCATTCAGGAGCATTGTTGTCAGTGCAGGATGTGATCAGATTGTCGAGAAGATGACCACATTGGGAGAAAATATAGTAGGGTTGCAGTGCATACACCTCTCTTCACAAAGACAAGTGCACATTTGAGAGAAAACCCACAGAGATGTGGGGGCAAGAGGTGGATCTGGTCAGGTGACAAATGAGCATGTGCAGTATGGTGTACATCGAGAGAATGGTACAGGTCTATATTGAGGGGGGTCTGGTTAAACTGTGGGAGGATTTTTTCTGGTAAGGGTTCGGTCCATGTGGAGGGAAGAGTCAATGCAAATCAACACCGAGCTCTTCTGGCTGATCACCTTTATCCTATGATGAAACATTTCTATCCTGATGGCAGTGGTCTGTTCCAGGGTGGCCACAGGACACAAGGGCTCACTGAATGGCTACACGAGTATGAGAATGAGATCTCAACCTAGCTGAACACGTACGGGAGATTTTGGAGTGAAGTGTTTGTTCGACAGCGCTCTCTATCGCCATCATCAGAACACCAGCTGAGGGATTATTTTTCCAAGAACGGTGTTCATCCCTCCAGTACTGTTCTAGAGACTCTATGCCAAGCTGTGCCGGCGGCTTAACAGAGACACTTGATGTTGAATTTAAATAAGAATAAACTAAATCTTTTACTTAGAAACATGAATTTGGAACTGTTTACTAGTTCAGAATCTGCACTTTCAAAAGATTTTTTTTTAATTTAATACATTTTTTTGTTTCTAGTTGTTGCGGGTGAGAGATAATAGGATATTATATAACTGACTCTAACTACAATGTCTAAGATATGAGTTCTGAACTTTTTTTTTTTTTGACCTCATTTTATGTGTGATCACATAACGTTAGTTAAGTCAGTGAGATTTTCACTGAGAATGTGAGCATACACTACAAAATATAGCATGAATATTGTATTTTGTAGTGTTTCGAGCAAGAAACTATGACCGTGTCATATATAAATAGACTTATTTTTGTTTCAAATAGCCTCCGGTTTGAAAGTCACACGAATAGCACATTTGTAAGAAGCGTTTTCTTTCTTTTCAGCTCTCCCTTAAAATGGCTCAAAGCATCATTGAATTCCAGTTTTAGTTTTTTGTCGGGTTTTTTCAGTTACACTTACAGTAACTTGTTATTGAAGTCCCAAATGGTTACCAATCTCCGGAAAGCTAAATCTCTTAATTCATTTAGCAAGAGTTGGTGACACTGTAATTTCCTTACCCTTTGTTTACCCTTAGCCATTACTCTTCTCACACCCCACCTGAAGTACAGTAATATTCCGAAACGGTGTGACACGCACATATCTCTCCCGAGGCCAGTGCATGGAAAGTACTTCTGTGGCAAAACACTACTCCCACCTGCATGAGGCAACACTCGCACAAAGGGACTGTTTGTGTCTCTCTGTCTCTTGGATGAGTGTTATTTCCGAATCATGCCTATGAATAACAAAGTTGGTTCCTCAGGTGTCGCAATAATATGAGACTTTTGCATTTACTCTTGTCAGTCTCTGGTGTCCAGTTACATGTGGGCCTTCAGCTTCCTGTTAATCAATAATACCAGGAAAAGATAAAGTTGGTTAGTGGCTTTAGCCTGACACTGTTTCTAGTATGACAAATATACTGTGGTTTCCAGCAGAAATAGATAAACAGTGTATACACTGTGCTGTTTGGTGCATATGTTCCTTCTTGTGGTCTTGAAGATCTTCATATTTTTAAACAAAAAATGGGGACTAAATTGCTCACTCTTTCCATTGCACTGGCCAAACATGAATTCTATTCCTCCAGCTCTTTATTGTTAATGAATATAGCACAATGTAATGTCTGCCACACTTTCCTTCTTTTTAGAAGATTTTGATACTAATATTGCAAAGCATAAATGTACTTTCCTAGTGTGTGAGAACATAGTGGGTGTATACAAGACAAAAATACAGCTAACTATTGACTACATGTTTCCTACATATTTCCCCTAGAATTAAGGTAACTCATTTTCTTACAGTCTTCTCTAATATCTTTATAGAATCCATTGGTGAATATCACTATGTTAATACTGTCTAATGTTTGTAATTGACAATAATAATAATAATAATAATAATAATAATAATACACACATTTCAGGTTTTTGTGTTGATTAGTTATCTAGTAATTGCAATTACACAATTATGTCCAAAAGACATCCAAATCAGAGATGCAAGGCTTGACCACTTCTGTCCTTAAAACACACTTCTTCCCATGTTCCATGTTCATGAGGTAATTTCAATTTACGCTTATTGTAAGCTAAGAGATTGTTACTATGATCATTTTTGGTTATAGCAATAACATACCATTCTTTGTACAACTTTAGGAAGCGTTCCAGCATGAGTCTAGTGTTTGTCACATTTTTGCAGTTTTCTTTAGTCTCTCAGCCTGTTTTACAATTATTCTGTTCCTACATGTTACTCCTACATTTGCCTGATCACCAGCAAGTTGTAGTAACTGTTAGTTGTGAGTACTTGAGTACTTGCAAGTCACTTTGATTATCATGAACATTGTCAGGGAAGATGTCATACACTGACTGCGTTTACATGGACAACAATAATCCACTCTTAATCTAATTAAGAGCATACTTTGATTAAGAAACTACCA
>JAOUWY010000038.1:15645477-15655561 GCA_025728095.1 Prietella phreatophila
TTAAAATTATAGACTGATCATTTCTTTGTCAGTGGGCAAACGTACAAAATCAGCAGGGGATCAAATACTTTTTTCACTCACTGTAGATTCATTACACATAAAGTGAAATATTTCAAGTTTTTTTGTTTTGTTTTTAATCTTGATGATTACAGCTCATGGAAATCAAAAATCCAGTATCTCTAAATATTAGAAGAAATAATTTACAACACAGAAATGTCGACCTTCTGAAAAGTACTTGTTCACCTGTAATTATTATTGGGATCCAAGCACTAAAAGTTTAAGAGCCTCATAGTGTTTGTAGGATTTCATAATATGGTGTCCGAGAGCGCTACAAAAGATGTTTTTTGGGGTCCGAGCATCAAACTGTTTTGTTAATTATTATTATTATGGAACCAAACACCCAAGATTCCGGTGCCCACATCAGGTGATATGTCATTTTATTTAAAACATTGGTCCAACCACCAGAAAGTATTTCTTGGTTTGAAGGTCAAGTCTACAAGTTCCAGGAGCCACATAGAAACTGTTTTCTGATTTGCGATCATAACGTAAAGTAGGGATAGTGGAGTAAGAGCTAAAGTAGGGTTTGTCAGCATTGTAGTACTTGTGGGTATTCATGTAAGACTCTCATTCATGCATACATTTATTCATTCATTCATGCATTTATTTATTTATTTATTTATTTAAGACTTTTTTCTGTCGAATGAATCTTCCCCAGTAATCAAATTCATTGACCCTTTAAAATGCTCAATATACACAACAGTTTCTGTGCAACACCTGCCTTCATGGGAGGATCCTTATGGCTTGTGGACCCCATAGACTTTGAATATTCTGCTTGGCATTTCAAAATGTATGTCTCTGGATAGTGCCGGATTATTCCATCCAGTGATTGCTACCTTGTAGTCACGCCTTTCTGGTAAACTACTCCTGGTTATAAATATAAACCAAGAAGAAAACTACACCCTCACAGGCTCCCTGGAATACTTTGTCATGTCATTCAACACCTACTGTATGTTTGTCCCATGGTTCCACTCCCTTATTCTGTTTGAGTCAAGTGAAACAATAGAAGAACTCAGAATGATGAGGTGAGATATATTTAAACTGCTACTCATCAATGATTGTATGAGAACACAAGTTAGCCTTTGATTTCCATGATAGCTTGTTATCGAGGAGAGCTATTGGCAACAGTGCCCAAAGTTTTGGCAAAGAGTCAAAACTTTACAGGTTACTTAAATTTTCTATGTCAGTTGGTATAAGCTAGAGATGTCATGAGAACCGATACGTTGGTACCAACATTGTTAAAACATGACGGTAATTTTTTCTGCCGTACCATTGGGACCTGTTCTAATGACTGTACCAAGGTTGCAATTCTTCCGGAACTGAAGAGGGCAGCAAATACATGCGAGTGTTTTAGTCGGTCCACAAGTGGTGAAGAAGAAGAAGAACGCCTACAAGCACACGGGAAAAACTACAGAAGATTAGCTTAGCTTAACAAGTTTAATGGTTGCCGGTGTGCAACTGATGCTATCATTCATTTCAAACAAAGCGAGGAAACACCTGGAATTGGACGAAGCACCTGATAGACAGGTCCTATATTATGTATGTTATGTTTGTTTGAGGCAGCTGGCAATGTGGCGTGAAACCAGCTTATGTTATGCTCCGTGTAATGTTCGCGATATCCAGTTATTTGTTAACGACGATAACACATTGCAATGTTATAAACTACCTCCTAATGAGTCACCATGCACCATGCAGTCAGACTGTGTCCTGTCAGCTAAATGTAGCCTATATCACTAATAATTATTCAAATGTTAATGCTTTTAATAAATCTTTTTGGAAGGAATAAAACACTTCACATCATGCTGTTATAGGAAACTGATCAACTTTTGGTAATAGTGACTTTGTTTCATATCAGGCCACATCACACCACCATGTTGTTAATTAGTTTAATATAATTACACGGGCTGTCATGTTTGATTCCTTACATAATCCGTAATGATACTAAAATACATTTTCTAAAATGTTGTTTTTTTTTTACAGTTATGAATGTCTTTAATACATTTATAATTAAGATTATTATATTATTATTTATAGTATTAGTATTTTCAAAGGAGGAACCTTTTTCACAGTGCGAGATTTTGTTGCTAAACCAAACAAAAAGGGTCTTTTTGTTTGAAAAAATAATTGTGATGTGATTAGTGTTTGGGCAGGACAGGTCTATTTGTCCCCTCAGGCAAAGTTTGATGTAACTTAAGACAATTGGTGAAGGGGGCTCCATTTCTGTGTGTTGAATCATGTTTTAAGAACTCAAAGCTAAAATTTCAAATGTCTCTTTTAATAAATAGGACTGTTCTGAGTCATTATTATTATTATTATTGTTATTATTATGATGATTATTATTATGGTCCATGGATGATGTACATTATTTCTCCTATTGAGTGTTTCAGAGGGAAATAAAATCCCAATTTCTGTCTTCTCAGAGAACATTTGTTTTAATAAAGAGTCATTAGTGTAACAGACTGTGTTAAGAGCATTAACAAAGTTATTAGTCTTATCCTTCTTCTATAAGGAGGTTTTTCATTAATTAGAGTTCAGTATTAAGGGGATTAAGGAATAATACAATTGGTTGCATAACACTGATTTGTACTCTCCCCCTGTTGGTCTGTTTTTAAATGAGTTTTTGGCAGTGATCACATAGAGATTTTAAATAATGTTTTCTGACACAGCCAGAACTTCACCTTTGGTCTCAATGACACTAAACGGCCAATGTCACATTTTAAGGCCACCGATCTCATGTCATGAACAAAGAATTCTTGTGTGCAAATATTTGGCAGTGAAACAAAATTGACTCTGAACCCATCTTAAGTGGATGTTGTAGGGTTAGATGCTGTTATTTTTGTTGATTTAAAGACTAGGATGGACTGGACCTATAAAGACTTCACATTAGAGATAGCTATTAAACAATACTAATGATCAGATCAGGAGATAAGGATCAGTAAAATCCCCTATCTAGTCTGGCTGCAAGCTGTCTGCGTTAGCTCTGGCACACAAGAACACCGTAATTAACACAGTGTCTACAAGCAACTGTTATATTGCTAAATGTCAATTCGGCAAATATTAAGTGCTTGACATGAACCGTTTAAGCTTAGAGTGTAGTTCTGTTTGCTCTTGAATTATTTAGCTTTATTCATGTACATGAGCACAACCCAGATGTGCACTTCTTCCTGTCCCATCAACCTCTGGATATCAGACTTAGCCAAGTTGTCCGTTCTACCGCTGTGGTTTTGGAGACATGGTGAACCGGAAATGCCTGTGAGCTCATAAAGAAGAACCCCCGGTATAAGGACATACGCCATAAATATCTTCCAGCCTGGTTCTCATGGCCCATGGAGAACTTCAGGGTGAACCAGCAGGGCACCAGTCATCCAGGCTGTACGTTGTGGATGAGGTCCAAACTGAGCGAGGACAAACAAATGTTTGGAGGGCACTGTGAACAACAGATGGCAGAGGTTCTTGTTCGGGGGAACTGCAAAATCACAGATGAACGATTAAGAGTTTCAAAACTCTAATGTTAAGATTGAAATTATATTCTCTGCTGAAATGCGGTTCTCTGCTATTTTCTGCAAACAGACATTCTTGGCCAGTTTTGTGTTCATCTACATTCAGAAAACGTGAGTAGGCTAGTACTGATCGGTTATAGTTGCAATCAAAATGATTGAACCCCCATTGCAAATCAGGTTTATTGTCAAAATTGACAGACTTTCAGCTGTGTGCAATGAACAAATCAAACAAAAGAATTGAAATAGTTCAACACAACTAATGCTTCAAGTGGTTTCCCCTGATTCAACTGAAAATGCAACTTATTATGATTTAAGTTCAACTTATAAGGGGGCAGTGGTAATTTAGCAGTTAAGGCTCTGGGTAACTAATCAGAGGTCGGGGGTTCAAGCCCCAGACCTGCCAAGCTGCCAGTGTTGGACTCTTGAGCAAGGTCCTTAACCTCCTCTGCTTCAGGGGCACTGTATCATGGTTGACCCTGCACTCTGTCCCCAGCTTCCTAACATGCTGGAATATGCGAAAAATAGAATTTCACTGTGCCGTAATGTGTATATGATCAATAAAGACTCATTATCATTATCATTGTTTCTCCAGTTTCAATATTATTCAACCCTTTCCTGGCAAACATATTTAGTTCTTAATAGAGCATCCTTTTGCTGTTATGACCTTCTGCAAATGAGATGCATAGCCAGACACAAGCTTCTGGCAGCGTTCCTGAGGAACATTAGCCCATTCCTCATAAGAAATGGCCTCCAGTTCAGTAATATTCCTGGGTTTGCGTGCTGCAACCACCTTCTTCAAATCCCGCAAGAGATTTTATATGGGGTTCAAGTCATGTGACTGTGATGAACCTGGACTTCTTCTACAGCCAAGCCTTGGTGGAATTTGAGGTATGCTTGGGATCATTGTGTATAATGATTCTGTATAATCATACAGGTTAACATGTACATTTGTAAATATGTTCATGTGCTAACATTTAAAAACTGTGATAAGGTTTATTTTAAATCAACACACATTGAATTAAGACTTGAGATTTGATATTGTTGCAGGTTACAAGGTAGGCTAGATGGTGTGTACAGAGTCAACACCTTCAGCTGCTATCTGATCACAGATGTACTTAAACTGTTCCTTAACTGGATCAGGACAATAAGCCCACTATAAACTAGTTGAAGAAAATGGCTTCCTATTCGCTATACTCCCTAAGAAAAAAGGGTTCCTTGAGGGAATTTGGATAGTTAATAATACTTGTATTCTAAAAGGATTCTACTTTGAGCCATTTCTGACCCTAAAATTCTCTGTTCTAAGGTTCTACAGTGAATTCCTGCAGAGGGACAAACTGAAGAACCCTAAGGGAAACAATCTATCCTCAAGGGTGTATATTATCACTATATAGGGTATAACATGGTGTATGCCTATGGCACTAAAGCAAGTGCTTCCAACAAGTTCATGCGGGAAATCTGATGAATATTAAGGACACACATTTTATGACACAAATTTTTTTTAAAATTATATTTAATTCATAAAAAAAAAAAAATCTTTATTGCACAATTCTGAGTAAACTATAGAGACTGTTTTGCATGAAAATCCCAGGAGTTCAGCAGTTATAGAAATACTCAAACTCAAATTATGGTGCCAAAAAAAATCATGCCATACTCAAAATCACCAAGATAACCCCCCACCCACACACACACACACACACACACACACACACACACACACACACACACACACACACACACATTCTGATGGTTGACGTGAACATAACCTGAAACTGCTGACCCGGTATCTTCTGATTTGATAATTATAGATAAAGTGTATATAAGCATTCGTGTCCATTCAAATGTGCACGGCTTGTCTTTGTATACAGAAACATTCATTATGGCGATCCATTCTGACCGCTTAGATGGAGGCCTAAAAAAATCATGAACATGTCAGTCAGACATAATCCATCCTTCTATCTTTTCCAGGATTTGGTTAAAGTTCATAAGGAAGCCACATTTTTCAGTTCATTCTTAGTCAACTGGTGTACCTGCTGAGCCAGAGTAACTGTATGTAGGCTTAATGCATGTAATGAAACAGATGCTCTTTCATTCATGTGTGGAATGCGGGCACATGTCGTGGTATGAGGGCCGTATGAATGGTCTTATAATAAGCTTAAAATGTAATCCTATGTGCTAAATTGGTTCTCATACACAGCAGTGTTCATATCTCAGTTACATAAGTGGTTTAGACCACCAAATAGAAAACCAATGTTCACATGTTCTTTACAAATAACAATACCAGCATCTGTTCTGCCGTCATTCACATCGGAGAACTGTCTTTAGTTTTGTCATAATCATGTGAAACGACTCCTTTCTTGCCTGCGTCTGGTTGGTCAGGGTCAGTTCTTGGTCATGGTGGATTGCAACATCATTTCAAGGGATCCACTCACACAAACTGAAAGAGGGAGACACTTCTCCTGCAATACTTAAAAATGTAATAGGCTTTTTTTTAACTCCTTACCTTTATAGAAATAACTATGGAAGATATGTAGAACATTATAAACAATGCATTAAGCCATGGCCTTAGTAAAGTGTATTAAGTTGTTGAGAAACCTGGAATGCTTGTTTGTTTAGATGCACGTCCTGTCATCTTACCTAATGGACCTTTTTAAGTGTGCTACATTGCATATCCCAAGCACCCTCTGACACACAGACAGTCAAGAAAGCACAAGACAAAAGGAGAGAGCAAGCGAGCATAATGTGGGCTTATTAATCTTGTCAGAAACATAATGTCCTATTGTGATATTTCAGCTTATATGTATGGCTTAAAACTATCGAATTTCTTGTTTTCTAGTTGTGTATACGTATGTGTGTGCGTGTGCATGTCTATATATTTGTCTGAATATTCTTCCACCGAATTTTTTACGAAGATTCTTTGATTGAAGTGGATCTTTTTTTTAAAACATTGTTTAAATGTTTTAATGTTGTTATTTTGCAATCCTTTGTAAATGATGTACAACAGATCAATAAATACTGCCATTTGCTCAGCAAGCCTTTCACCCAAGTTGGCATCAATATGTCATCCATAGTTTCTGAATAGTGTCCATGGCCTTGTCATCGTGTGTAAATATTTGCAGAGTGAATGAATGCAAATCTGTCATTTAGGCAAAGCTATGCATTGACCAGCTTTATTTTTCCAGGACCAACTTTCAGTCTGAATTAGAGGTTCATTTAAGACTAATAAATCATAATAATTCAAATGATTGATAAAAACAAATACACATTTGAAATAAAACCAATATTCTGTTTAGAGTACGAAGATAACCGCTTTATTCTCTTCTTGGAACCTTGATGAATCAGGAAGCATTTAAATACTGACATGATGGTGATATTTTGCTGGACCATGTGAGGAAACATAGGGCTTAGGCATGACACTATTTAGTTACAATAATACATAATTCAGTGGTAAATTGTGTACAGTCAGTGATATGGGCGTGTCTGTGTGTTTGCTTGTGTGTGTTATATTCCTGAGACCCACCATGTGTTTTTCATTGTCGGATCAAAGGCGAGACCCGAGGCCCCTGTCTTTCTAAATTGCCATGTGTATATGTGTGTCCCCTTAAATCAGTTTACATACAGACCCGCCTAGTGCAATTTCCACCTCTGTTTCAACAAACACTACAAATGCACCAGCTCTGACCATTTTCTCTCTCTCTCTCTCTCTCTCTCTCTCTCTCTCTCTCTCTCTTCCCCCTCTCTCGTTCTCTCTCTTTCTTTCTTTCTCTCTCTTTTTTCTCTCTTTTCTTCCCCACCCACAGAGGTGTGTTGGTTGCTGTCAGATGGTCAGTAATTTAAGGATGCTGAGCTCTGTTTTCTTTGTCTCTGTGAACTAACAGTAATTATAGGCTGGTGTGTATTCACTTTGGTTATTGGGAGGAATGATGTAAAGGAAACATTCATGTTACTTTATTGCTATTTATGTTGACTTCTTGTTTGTAGTTATGTGCTTATTCAAATATGGTATGCTTTTTTTATAGTATACTTTGTATCTGCATAAATGGCTTAAAAATGTATGTAGATTTTTGGCACGGTGAAAAAGCAGAATATTTCGCAGTTATAAAAGGAGCTTCCAGTGTCAGCGCTTTTAAAAAAGCTGTTCCTATCAGTTTTGTGACACGAGGAAGCCTTCAGGACTAAGGAGTTTGTGGTTTTTTGGTAACATGACTTCTTTTTGAGCCTGGTGAGGGAGCAACTTTGTATAGCTTTTATAGCATAAGTGACGCGAACTGACCTGTGTCATGGATGTTCATTAAAAAGCATGTTGTCTTTTGTTTAATAATTTTAAAATGTTAGAACTGACACATTGCTGTTACGTAAGAGGAATAAAACACTTAAGCATGTGCTGCTATTAGAAAATAATCACCTTTGGGGCCTTGTTGGGTTTATTCCTTTCTTATTAAAGGCAGGATAAATTATTTAAAATCAGTAATCATTAAAGTGCAAGTTTTGGGTTTGGTTTGAAGTTCCTGGCACCTCTTTTGTAAATCAAACTTAATGAGATGATATACTTGAGATCTAGACATGGAGATCCACTGTATGAACTTAGATGCTTAAATAAATGGTATTACATAGACTCCAGGTTGAAATAGGAACGCGTATATCTTTGGCCTAATTAGAACGTCACATCTCTTCAGGTTCAGTAGAAATGCTGAATTTGAAAAGCCTCATTGTGGATCCTTATCTGAAGTGAGTTTGTGATGTAGGGTGCTTGGGAAGAGAGCATGCTTGATGGGACTGACGGCTGATCTCTGATTGATTCTGATTGGTGCTTTTACTTCTGATGAATTTTGAACCAGTGGAGTGGAAGATCTTTTTCTTCTACATGAGAGAGCACAAATGATGTGAAGACACTTGACTGTCTAAAATGTTGAGGTAGGACAATGCTACAGTGTCTCTACCGTGTGGCCCAATGGAGCCTTGGGTGGTCTCTTATCCAACAAAGTGCAGAACAAGAGCTTGTGGCTTCTCAATTCCTTTACAAAACTTTTCATAATTTTTTGTGGTTTTAGTAGCACACCCTGTGGGTTTTGTATGACACATTATGGCTTTACTACGGATTTTTATACTTATCAAACTGTAAACCATGATGCATTTTTAGTTTTCATATCACATGAAATATATAACTATATAACTTGACATGTACAAGGCAATGACCCACTGTATTAGAAGTTAGCGGAATAGATAGCCGTGTTGCTTGTGTGTATCGCGTAACCTAGTAAAGTTTATTCGATTTTCCCCCTACTTATCATTTAGAAGTTGTCGACACATATAAATTACAGCAAAGTGAAATTATTTTCTTCGCATATATGATTTTAGTTTCACTTTTAAATATAGCCCCCCCCCCCCGAATAGAATAACCATTTACAATCATTTTACTAAATTATAAAAAATAAAAGTGAATGATTTATATTTAAATATATTATTATAGTGTGCTTAGAAACATGTACAGGCTGTAATGTCTGACCGTGAAGATCATTTTGATCACTTAATTTTTTTTTCGACTGAGTTAAAGTATATTTGTACGCCATTTATGTCTGGTCCACTAATTTGATTGGTTGAGTGACATTCCAAGAGTGCTTATTTTTAGTATAACCGCACTGAGATGTTTAACTCTGCTCATCCACGTTCACCACATAAAATCACACTTCTTAGTTTGAAACCATTACTACAGTAGTGTTCATGAGCAGACAAACGATACTTTTCAGGAATATAACCTCTCACTTAAAATATGAAAGCTCATCAGCTAAAGATGAAAAGGAAGAAAGGAATCCAGAACATTTGGCCATATTGTGTCTGAAACGTCACTCAAAATGTCGCACTGTTTTTATGAATGCAATATTGCATGAGCAAGAGTGTGGTTATACTGAATATCAGCACTGCTGTGATTAGCTACAGCATTCACAGCTGACACAATGGATATTGACCACATGGACACTCTTGTGCAGTCACACAGCCACAATAACAAGGTTTTTATAGGCAATTTAGAAGCTGACAGCACTGTAGATGACCCAAAACAGGAGATATTTATGTATTAGGTCAGTTTTACAATGACCTCTTGATTTAGCTAAGTGTCTTTTGTTGATATTTCTCAAAATTTGGGCCTCATGGAGAGTTGTGGTCACACTTGTTTTTATAGGAACTAGAGCAGGACCACCGGAATAGTCCCAGCACGGCTCTTGGATGAGGACAAAGATGAATTTGTGGTTTTTGAATGCGTTATATTGTAAGCTGTTACAGAAAGGAATTTCACTAGGAAACTATAAATGGAAAAAAAAAACAGCAACAAAACAAACACATTTTTTAGTGTGATTAAGTGTGATCGTGACCCTTTTGTGTATGAATTATTCAAAAATAATCAAATTCTTTAGATAAATTTACAGCTTAAAATTGGCAAAAGTAAATTGATTGTTCATGTTTAAGAATACAATATAAAAAAGGATAACAATTATACCTGGGGGGGGGGGGGAGAAACTAAACATTGTTAACAT
>JAOUWY010000038.1:15655661-15669749 GCA_025728095.1 Prietella phreatophila
TATGGATTTTTACGGGCTAACGAGTTTCATGCCGCCAAAACATTTAGCCTCGTCACATCGGACCAATGAAATTACCCGCCAGGTCACAGTGGACCAATGAAACTGTTTGAATTAAATCTAACGCGCTCACAATACATTCTTGAGATCAGTCGTTTTGCACTTCATGCACACCCCCTCCTCAGAGAAAACACACGAAGAAATGCAGATTGGTTGACGTCATGGCTCCGCCCAGTCTTGTTGTGTGTTGTCGAGTCACGTGTGTTTTGGTATTGCCCGCAGCTGTTAGCAGTTCGGACTAATAAGGCTTGTGTGTTTATATACCGGGAGCCATGACACACACAAAGCGGGTAATTAGATAGCGAATATATTTAGTGTCTTTGTTCATGCCATGTGTCTTAGTTCCTGTTCATGTTTCCTAGCCATAGCCTATGTCTGAGTTCATGTCAAGGCTAGTTAGCATATAGCATAGCTTAGTCTGTAGCCTGTAGAAGTGGTTTATAGAGTATAGATATAAAGTCTTTGTTCCATGCCATGTCCATGTTCATAGTCATAGTCACGTGTCATGTCATAGTTGATGTTTAGGTTAGTTGGTTTAGTTAGCTTAGTTCATTGAGTTGGTCATGGTTCTTGTTTCTCTTGCATCTGCTCTCCTCTGTTTCAATAAAAGCTCTCATCCTAACTGCACTTGCATCCGTCCTGCTTCATTTACGTCTCGAATCGTGACAGTTACAACGTGGACACCTGCGGCTTATAGACAAGTGCGGCCTATATATGTACAAAATTTTTTAAATTAGTGGGTGCGGCTTATATTCAGGTGCACTCAATAGTCCGAAAATTACGGTAGCCACCTCTCTGATTCATACACAGATCACGGCAGCATTACCTAAACATCAAAAAGCCTGAACTTTAACTAAACGCTTTGGAAGGGCCACGAGGTTTAGCGCGCTCATCGATTCCACTTCTCTCAAAACAAGTCATCTATGAAATTTCTATATCTATGGAAAAGTCTGTTTACACAAAAAGAATGAAAGTCCTAAATATTGCCTTGTTAGGCCTATTGTTATTTTGTCATCTGTAAGAAAATGACTGCCTTGTGTGTAGGAGTATGCGTTCATAGACCTAAAGACGTTTACTCCTTTGTCAGACGCTTTTATCCAAGGCAGCTTACAAGTGAAGCGAAATACAATCACAACAAAAAGCTGCGAAATGAGCCAATAGTGATATACACTGAAACTTTCCAATATATGATCACAGACAGTAAGATAGATGTAGAAAAAAAAATAAACAAAGAGAGGATTGGAATAAGAGCTAGCACACAAAGGCACCACGCACAGTCAGAACAGTAGTACAGTAATGTAAGGAACAAAACACAATGGGCCGTACTGTCATAGGGAAATTATCCACAACGCAGTTGTTGCTGTGGAGTTGCTGTTACCATCCTGAAGGTGATAGAACAGATTTTCATAGAACAGCACATCAAACATTGTTTTCTTCCTCTTATACCACAGACAATTGCAATTTTCACATTTATTTATGAATGTCAAGCATTTTAAATAGAACATACATTTTAGCCACAGATGGTTAGTTATATTTAACATGAGGCAAGTTAGCTCCTGTTATCACTTTGACTATAGCAGTTGTACAGACTTTCTCTCATCAGCCTCAATTTTATCCCCTCTCAGCGAAGACAAAAGTTTAATGCTTGTCATGTTACCGAGGCATTAGCTAGAATGTTAATCTATATACAAATAATAATAATGAGTAACAATAATAATAATAACAAAATAAAAACCCACAACGACAAAAAATAAAATAAAATAAACAACAAAAAAAAACAAAATATATTTCTAAATAAACTGTCTATATGCATTTTCTTCTTGTATGTAATTGCTTGCAAATGCGAAAATTACGACACTGCTGACTTCTTTTACTGACAAACTGCCCCAAGTGCAGAATTATTTGGGGCAAAAGAAAAAACTATTTGGGGTTACAGCCCCTAATGCCCAGGCCAGGTTACGCCCTTACATGTAAATGGTCTGTACTTATATAGCGCTTTTATCCAAAGCACTTTACACGGTATCTCATTCACCCATTCAAACACACACACCAATGGTTGTAGAGCTGCCATGCAAGGCGTGAACTTGCCATCGGGAGCAACTTGGGGTTCAGTGTCTTGGGACACTTCGGCATGTGGAGACATCTGGGCCAGGAATCGAACCGCCAACCTTACAATTAGTGGACAACCTGCTCTACCACCTGAGACACAGCTGCTCCATGTTACTGAGGAACCAAAAAGTGCAAAGTTCCCAATCCTGAAGACTCTCCCATCAGAAAAAATACAGACTATTACAAAGAGCTGACACTGAAGATGCCTACAAAATGTTATACTGCATAAAAGTCTTCTTACAAAAAACTTCATGTCAAAGATTATATATTTTTCCTTCCTAAATAAACAACTTTTATTTTTTTTATAAAATCCATTTATAAATAGCCTTAGATTATGTGTAGAGTCTGCATAACACTGAGAATGAGTCACTATAGAAACGATAACATATTAGAACAGGTGCAGTGATGTAATCCTAACATTTGAGCTAAAACCAGAGCTAATGTCCGAGCTGCAGTTAAAGAAAATGGATTCAAATCCTCAGATTTTAGTTCTACATCACAGTGATATAGAAGACTGAGTAATATTGCCCATATAACGCATTCCTCAGTCATTCTCACATTGGAGGTCAAAACACAAGAGCACTAGAAGAGGTAGTTAGTGCACAAACTGCACTCCTGCTCTCACTGTCCCTCTCAGACTCACGGCCAGATGACGTAAGCAATGGGGTGCAGCCTCTGTGTCCAAATCTGTTCTCCAAGAAGCAAGAGGCCAGAGTGCAAACACGACGACTTATTAAGACTTGAGGAAAGTGAGAGAGAGGAGACAGTGCACTGACAGCCAGGTTCATATGCGACGCCTCCGAGTCAGCTGCAATTATTTCAAGTGGTGATGACATGAGCTGTCTCCCGACCCCTGTTTGGTCACACACAAGGGTTTTCGTTTGCAATGTCACAGTACTCAACAAACACCCACACAACCCTCAATTCCACAAGCATGAGGGTATTACAGGCCAGAGAGAAACCAGGAACGCACAGAGGGAGTGAGCAAAAGAGAAAATGGTTAATAGTGTGCAGGTGTAAAAAAGCCAGAGCAACAAACGCTCAGCTGCATGTCATCTGGACCTACAGGTTATCTGTGTTTGTGTAAAGCCGCAAAATTGTTAACAGACCCGAGTTACAACTTCAAAGAGGCTCATGAGGAAGAAGGCTGCCAGCTCTTCATCACCTAGCCTGGCACTGCTGCACTGGGAATTAGCTACACAGGAATAAAGGTTGTTTTCTTTCCCTCTATTGGCAAATAAACTCTAAACAATGGATGAAATGATATTACAAAGCACAGTCTCATGGGAAAAGCTAGACTTTGTTCCATTTTATCTAATGAATCACACATCAACTAATGATTTTATTTTTCTATCGTTTCTCCCTGTACAGTGTGTAACATACCTACCTAAAATAGTTTTAGATCTTCAGACGAAATACAATCTAAAACAAAGGCCACCTGAGCAGACACACAGTACAGTTTCTATAATACATATTTTTTTTATTGAAGAAAAAAAAAAAGTGTGATCTAACACCCATCACCAATGTGAAAAACTAATTGCCCCCCTTAAAATTAAAATCTGATTGTGCCACCTTTAGCAGCAATAACTGCAGCCAAAAGCTACAGATAACTGGAGATCAGTCTTTCACTTACTTCTAGGACTAGGACTTTCTCTTCTGCTTTGGATCATTGTCTTGCTGCAGAATCCAGTTGACTCATCAATCCACAGAACATTCTCCCAAAAAGTTTGAGGATCATCAAGGTGTCTTTTGGCAAAATTCAGACGAGCCTTAATGTTCTTCTGGGTTAGCAGTGATTTTCACCTCAGCGCTCTTCCATGGAAGCCATTTTTGCCCAGTGTCTTACTGATAGTGGAGTTATGAACAGTGACCTTTATTGATGCAAAAGAGGCCTGTAGGGCCTTTGATGATGTCCTTGGCTCTTTTGTGCCTTCCTGGATGAGTAGTTACTGTGCACTTGGACAAATTTTGAAAGGCTGCAGAGTTTTTCCATTAGGAGATAATGGCTCTCACTGTGGTCCTTTGGCATCCCAGAGCCTTTGAAACGGCTTTGTTCCTAGACTGATGCATTGAAATCCCCTTCTATCTCATAATTTCTGGAATTTCATTCAATTTTGGCAGTGTGTTAGTGGCTAATACTCTTCAAACAACTTCATGCTGTTCAAAAAGTTCTATTTAAGTGTTGATTTGATAGAACATTGTTTGCAGTAATCAGGCCTAGTTACGTCTAGTCCAGCTGAACGCCATTATGAATGCAGTTTCATAGATTTGGGGAATTAGTAATTATGGGGGCAAATACATTTTCACACAGGCCCAGTTGATATTGGATAACGTTTTTTTGCTTCAATAAACATCATTTAAAAACTGCATTTTGTGTTTACTCAGGTTGGAAAACCAGAAGAAATCAGATAGACGTGTTCAAATACTTTTTCACATCACTGTACATATTTATGCGCAAGTTACTCTAGCAGTTTTTTTCTACGATTAATAGTTCTAGCTTGCTAAAAGAGTTCCATGAGCCATCCATTTCACAATATTTAATGTTTATTTAATGAAAGAAAATACCACAAAATATAGTAATCTTCTTGACATGTAGGAAATAAAGAGAAAAAACAATCTTCAAAAAAAAATGATGTAGAAAGAGTTTGTGTAGAACGTTTCTTAGATATACCGAAGAGTGCAATAGAATCCAGGATAATTATTTATGTAAAATTACGATAATGGTCACAAATGATTTGGAGGTCAAATCTTGTATTTTCTATCCGAATGAGTCATTTTCTCTGTAATTGTGTCAAATCACACATAAATAGGAGCTCATCATCTTGAGCAGATTTAGCTATGCTACAGTTATTGCTCCTAATGCTCCTCTTATCGGTGCAAACCATAGCTAACCATAATTGAAACCTATCTGAATAAAAAACCTAGAATTACACACTTTGTCACCAAGCTTCCATCATCATACTCCACCAAGTCTTGGGAAGGCTGTGGATTCAGTTCCTCCTAGGAGCTTTAAACTCTTCAGTGCTGTATTAGATTATATAGATTTACTAGAGAATGTGAACTGTGTGTGTTCCCCTGTGAGCTCAGAAGTTATTTTATTAGTGATCTGGAATAGTAATATGTGGTTCCATGATTCACCTAAAAGAACCTGTTAGGATCTATTTTCATTTTGGTAAGAAAAACAACCCCAGTCACTTGAAAATTTTTATTTGCGTCATATGATATCTCAAGACTTTCTCCTCTCAAAATAAACCTGGATTTGGTGGTTCACTGCCCAGTTAACCACCAAGGTCTGGAGAAGTACTTTTCATAGGTCTATGCTGGATTTGTCATGCCACCCACTTTAAGCAATGCTTCATCGTTGACTATTCTAGACAGCATTAATCATGCTTCTAATGTTTAAAAAACAAAACAAAAAGATGCACCAAATGAGCCAGTAAAGACTGGAGGAACTTCATCTTATGCGAGAGTCAGAAGAATTCAAACAGCTAACCCTGTCCAGAACCCCAACTAAAACCATTGTGGTATTTTGTTGAAATGTGCACACATGGCATCATGTTAAAATGTAGACCAGTTTTCCAAGTTTTCTCTTGGTAGACTCTCTCACATACAGCACACGTACTGATTGCTTTACTTGTCTTGCTTTGTGAAAATTTTTGACGTAGCTCCAATGTCATCAATATTAACATATGGTAGAAGCTTGACATACGAGACCACAAAACTTTACAGTTTAGAAGCTCGTTAGGTAAGATTTGTGTGTGTGTGTGTGTGTGTGTGTGTGTGTGTGTGTGTGTGTGCGTGTGTATCCCAGGGAACTCGTGGTAAAAGGCAGGGTCACCCTGGACATGGTGCCAACCCATTGCAGGGCACAATCACCCACACATTTACACAATAAGGACAATTTAGAGATGCCAATCAGCTGTGCCTCTCAGCTGTCCACTTGTGATCTGTTCACCCAGGAGCAGGTTTATACGTGGTGTGAATGCGGCCAGTGACCATGTAGTCCACTTGTGTGCATAAGTGCATGAGTCTGCAGTCTTGTCTGTTCTGTTCTTACAGCTCTGTCCTACATGGAGAACCCGTGGGGTGGGTGAGGGGGGAAGCATGCGACAATGCCTTATATGTGACTATACCAGGAGGGTTTATAAGGAAATGTCATTTCATCTCAGAAAGGGTCATTGACCATGACTACACTGCAAAATCAGGGCGCCTCGGGGCTTCTGCGGACATTTAATCATCCATATAAAGGTTCCTATGTCTGATCTCTCAGCAGACAGAAACCTACTGGCAGAGCATATGGTTGCTTCACTGCTTCTCTGTTTTCTTCTTAAGACCTTTTTGCTCACTGCATTTTTGGCTTTTTCCTCCTGCGCATTCTATTATTCAGATATTGAATGTGTATTTATACTTAATATCAGAAGCAACTATTATAGACTCTTTCTTATTATCCCATAGACCATTTTAATTTTTGCATCCTTTTGACATTTAAGGACATTTAAATTTGACCAGATGACTTTAGATTTTGGTCAGTAAACATACATACAGTCGCTGAATGTGATATATGGTTGGGACAGTATGGAAAATGCAAACAAACATTTTCATTTGAAAATTCATTTCATCCTGTACTATATTGACAACACATTATTAACACATTACTTTATGTTTTACTGTGAATTTAATTTATTTTTGAAAATATGCAGTCATTTCAAGGCTGCAACACACTTCAAAAAAGTTGGGACAGTCAACTGTTTACCACTGTGTAACATCACCGTTTCTTTTAATAACACTTATTAAGAGTTTGGTTGGTTAAATTTAGCAAGTGGAATTTTCCCCAGTTCATCCATTATGTATTTCTTCAGCTGCACAACTGTGCAGGGTCTTCGTTGCCTTATTTTGTGCTTCATAATGCACCACACGTTTTCACTGGAAGACGGGTCAGGACTGCAGGCAGGCCATGCTAGCACCCGCACTCTCAGCTTACACAACCGTGCGCTTTTATTCCGGACAGAATGTGGTTTGCCGTTGTCCTGCTCTGAATGGAAGCAGATGTTGCTCCAAAATGTGTACATATCTTTCTCTATTAATGATGCCCTCACAGATGTGCAAGTTACCCATGCCATGATCACTGACACACCCCATACCATAACAGACGCTGACTTTTGGACCTGACGATGATAACAGCTTGGATGATCTTTTTCCTCTTTGGCCCGGAAAATACGACGGCTGTTTTATCCAAAAACTATTTGAAATTTTGACTCCTCTGACCACAAAACACAATTCCACTGTGCTGCTGTTCATCTCAGATGAGGCTGAGCCAGAGAAGTTAGTGGCACTTCTGGACAGTGTTGATGTATGGCGTCTGCTTTGCATAGTAAAGCCTTAACTTGTATCTGTGGATGCAGTGGCGAATGGTGTTGACTGTCAAAGGTTTCCCAAAGTATTCTTGAGCCCATTTCAGGATATCCATTACAGACTCATGACTGTTTTAAAGACAGTGATGTCTGAGGGATATGAGATCACGCGAATTCAGAATTGGTTTTCAGCCTTGCTCTTTACGCACTGAGATTTGAACGGATTCCTTGAATCTTTTAATCATATTGTGCACTGTAGAAGGTGAAATGCCCAAAATCCTACCGATATGTCTTTGGGGAATGTTGTTCTCAAAGTTTTGGATTATTTGCTGACTCATCTGTTCGCAGATTGGCGATCCTCGACCCATCCTTGCTCTTGAAGGACTAGACCTTTTTGGTGGCTCCTTATATGCTACGATTAGACATTGGCCTCAACTGTTTCACATCGCCTTCTTATTTCAACTTGTCACATCGCTATTAGTCCTAAATATGCACTAGCATCAGATGCCAGGTCAGAAATAAAATGCATGGTAAACAAACCACCTTTTTAATCAGCTGGATTCTAGGTACTGTATCTTTCACATTATTACTATTTTAGTGCCTACATAAACACATAGCCTGAAGCCATACGATTGAACCCATGCATGATCTTCCCATGATTTGTTTTCACATCACTTTATTAGACACTACGCTGATTTTGTATCCTGTTCATTATACAGATCTCTTTTTTTTTGTGTTTTTTTTTCCCTGTCAGACCAGATTATTAATTCAGTGACTTCTAACTATGAGTTTACTGAATTAAACATGAACTACAATCACCGTTGCCATAGATACATTCTTGTATAATTAGCTTTCACATAGATTTTCATATAGAAAATGATGATTAGCTGTAGTTTGTTCCATGAATCAAAGAGTTTTTGACTAATAATTGTATGTCCCAGGGTCAGATAAATTATGATTATTCATGTACAACAATGCTGTTGAATTTTTGATTCTAATTGGTCAGAGGATGTAGATAAATATTCTGTAACGTAATGTCTGGGACTGTTGACATTAATGCACTCATTCTATACATTATCGTTTGTATAGTAACAACATTCACAGGGAGTTGTGTGGTGTATGCTCCACATACACATTTAAAAACCTTGGGTCATTGTTGCTATGATGATGCTTTCTGGGATGTTTAGCAATTTTGGAAGGAGTCTCCAGTGTTAGCGCTTTCTTTTACTAACTTCAAGAGAGGGGCTGATGAAGAACAACTTTTTATAGCTGTTATAACTTGGTTAATAAGAGGATCTAACTTGTTTCGTGGACATTAGTAACAATAAAGTATCTATACTCAGATAAAATGTATGGCGCGCTTTTCTTTAATGAATTTTTTTTTAATTGTTGGGAAAGGGTTGCGGTATAAGCGGCGTAAAATACTTTCAAATGTGCAGTTCTTGGAAAATCGCATCACCCCACTGTGTTTTATTCCTAACGTAAAGCAAGATATCCTTATAGTAAAGTACAGAAAGTGTTGACAGACTCGCATCTCACCTTTAGCATACTAGTTATTGAACAGTATGACTCCAGTGCTGTTGAAATGTCACTCGGTATGAGAAGCTAAATCACGCTTGTTCAAAATCTGTATATTAAGCGACTATCCAAATTGATAATATATTTAAGGTTCCCTTTTTTGTTACATTTACTGGCCAAATCAGTATCGATTCTAATATACTATAGTGTGCTTTGACTTCAATGCCTGACAGGTGGAGAGATCAAAGTCAAATCATTAATGTGCTCAATAGGACAGCAGGATAGCACTTCCTGAATCTCTGAAGCATTCATTGATAATGTGCTTTAGAAGTTTTCTAAGTCCAGAGTGTGTTTTTCTTCAGCAGCTCATGAAGATTGAAGTTCATGAGACGGAGCTGGTGTATTGGCTCCTCTGCACCGTCAGCCCCGAGGGAAGCCGTATGCATGATTAATGCATTTTCTTGTTAAATAAATGTTAGTATGCCTGACTGGATTTTTCCAAACACTGACTCAACATGATGTATCTCACTTGAACAAACTGCATGGGTACATCGCAAGCAAATGGATTCGCTTAATATGTGAGTAGCGTCCATTTTGTATTCATAGTCACATAGTTTCCAAAAATTGTTTGTTTATTCTATCAGTGAATAGGAAAACAATCGCTGGCCTTAAATATTCTTTGGTAGAACAGATGTAAGTTTATTTCAAAAGTCCTATTGTGACTTTTGACTGTTGGATATGTTTCCCAAAATTATCTGTTTTGTATGTTGTTAAAGCCTAGTATGGAATAAATTTTACTGCACAATATGTAAAGCTTGCAATCTGTTATTTTGTCAATGTAGCAATCAAGCATAGACAAAGTTCACTTATGTACCTGGGGATTCCTGCAACAATGAGCAGTCGAGCAACTAAATCTCAGCCATTTCAAGAAATGCGAATGGCTCCCGAGTGACACAACAGAAAAACGTTTCGCGCCATCATTTAGAGATTGCAAATTTGAATCTCGATGATGCCATAGCCATGAGAGCAAAATGGTCTGAGCTGTCTGGGTGGGACGGCTGACATACTCTCTCTGCCCTGTCAGTCAAAGTGAAACTAACCAAGGTGAGCTCATGTATGCAGAAGAGGGCAGATAGTAGTTTACTATGAGAATAACTTTTTGGATAGAAGCAGTATGACTGTGCTTACATTGCTTTTGTACTCTTTGCTCCTACTCATTCACAAAGTTCCTCTCATTCTTTTTAGCTGTTCCTCATCGCTTTTCGTACGACCCGTCATATTTGTGCTAACACTGCAAGATTTATTTGCCAGTCATTTTGAATATGCTGGTAAATGTTGGGACACGTGCAACTTCCCAAGAGGTCTCACTGACCCTTAAGAGAGAATGTTATCCGAACATTCTGGAAGTATTTAAAAGGTTATAATAAGCTGAGAGTTGTAAAGTAAAAATTATTCTAAAAAAAAACGTTCTCTGAACACTTGGAAAACCTGACAGAACCATTTTTTAAAAAAATATATGTTTATTTATAAAACAATGCTCAGTTCCTTTTGGATTGGTCAAGGATTTGGACCAGTCACATCTGAGATCTGAACCTGAACCTTTACCGTTGAGAACGTGTGTGCTAAGCTAGCTAACGAACTGACTTGTGGTGATTGGTCTGTTATGTTTTGCTGGGTTTTTAATGAATGAATATCTAAGCATATGAAAATGCAATTTGAGGTTCAGAAATCCCAATCATGTTGACCTGTGACACATGTGAGCTAGTTTCCTAGCAGTTAAGTAGCTGGCTTGCTAACCAAATGATTTAATGCTAGTTATACTGGGCTATTTAGTAGGAGAACATGGGGGTGTTTCCAAATTGCATATATATTTATGTATATTCATGGACCCTGGAATTTGCAAAGGCAAATATTCCTGGGTATTTTCCTGTTCCTGTTTGGTCAATAAAAACGTATTTATTAAAATGATTAAGTCAGTCATATAAGTTTTATTATCTAAAATTAAAACTTTCTTTGTTCTTGGGTACAAGAGGTCATGAAGAGCTTTTTTCTGTTACCAAACCAGCTATTAGACAAAGACCCCCCCCCAAAAGATTCTCATTACTGAAAATGTTAACTAGCACGTATCCAGAATCATTTTTCCTCCTTGAGACTTCTTGCTGTTTGGTCTCCTCCTAGACAGCCCCATCCCCACCTTCCTTATCCTGCAGCTGGTATTTCCTGAAGACGATCGTACTTGTACTTGGGCAAGATCGGTCCCCTCCTGCCCCGAGATCATAAGCATTCTGCCATTCTTTCTCTCTCCTGCTCTTCAATATTTCTCTTCTTACGTCTAAATTTTTATATCTTTAGCAAATGTTCTCGGGTCTCGCATTACAAATCCTCCGGTGTGCATGTGTGTGTAAGTGAGTGAGCCTCTTTCTCTCCTCTGAGGTCATTTTTGCCTGGTGCTGGTGGAGTGTGTGTGTGAGCATCAGCAATCTGCAGCATGGTAAGTGGCTAAAGGCATCCGTCTGCAATACCATTCAGCTTTGACTAGATCGCTGATAAACTGCAGAATTAGACGTGTCTGCTTGTAACAGCTAGTATGTAGCTGATGTATGTAGCTTTGGTGAGAAGGATCTAGGTTTTTGAATCAGACTTACCTAGTAGATCATGTTGTGCGTCTTTGCAGACAGACTTTCTGCACTCATGTCACAGGTGGTAATGTATACAAGACACAACAATCACTTCTGGGCTCAAACATGGGCTTTATAAGCCCTGCAGGTGTATGCAGGCATGTGTGTGGTTTGGAGAAAATTCCAAAATAGGCACTGCAGATGTTACACAGATGTGCATGACTACATGTGTAATATGCTTATCAGTATCAAACTATTGGCTTCCTGCAGTTGCAGGATTTTGCAATATGCACAACAGTATGGTCATTAGGGCTGAGAAAAAAAAATCTTAGATGCATCTCAAGTCTCTCTTTAAACAATTCTGCATCAATGAATAGGTTTCCATAATTAATTTATTTTTTTTAATTCATTCTTACAGTTCATGTAACGTCACATAGAATTGCTGCCATCTTGAGGAACAAATATGTCACTGATTATGCTAATGTGATTTTATCTTTTATTTATAATGAAAATTGGCTGTCCTAATACCCTTCACTATATGCAGCATGTTTTTAACAAGAAGCAATGTTTGGGAGTGGATCCTCCTTGTCATGTTGCTTCGTAGCTATGTTAGCTAGTTAAGTACTGTACATTATGAGATGGATAACTGGGAGTTTATCTTTGCAGAATGTGTTGCTAACCTTAGCTAAATTTAACTAGTTAATGGTTATCAATCTTCTGTATAAAGACAGAGGTTTTTCTCATCCTGGTTGTTGTTGCCAGATGGGCTGGTTTGTGTATTTTAGAATCTGCTGATCTCCTGGGTTATTCCACACACAACTCCTATTGTCTCTAGATTTTAAACAGAATGGTATGACAAACAAAAAACTTTCCATTTTTTTAAAGCAGAAATGCCTTGTTAATGACTGCTTTGAGCTGTCAGGAAGTGCACAGCAACTCAAATAACCACTTTTTGTAACTGTGGTGAGCAGAAAAGCATCTCAGATAGCACAACATGTTGAACTTTGAGAGATATGTCTTTCAGGAGCGATGCCAATGCTATGTTAGGACATCCGTGTTCATCCTAATGCCTATAACTAACATTCCATGTGCCGGTAATTATGATGATAAGCCATTATATTTCGGATGGTTTTGCTAGCTAAGAGCTAAACCGGTTTAAAGCTAAAAATCAAGTGTAGCTGAGGTGGTTACATTTGATATCCCTAACAAAACTTCAGGAATGTTATATGACATCAGCCTACGTTGTGTTCTACCTTGAGGCTCCAGAGATAAAAGCAAGATCATACGTGCAAAGAATGAATGTTTAAGGTTTGAGGGAAAAGTGAAAGAAGCTAAAAAGGTTGTTTTTTTTTTTTTTTCCCCATTAAAATTTTTTATTTATTTATTTATTTTATGTAAATCTCACGCTGTCACAGTCATTTGGATTTGTGGTAAACCAGGGTTTGTCAGCTCCATTGTTGCTTCCTGCCACATCTCAGGATGGATCCTGTTTTCTTTAGATCAATCGTTCGTGTTAGTCCCATTGGTGCTGATTGCCAAGTGCACTTGTCTTGCAGGTAAACGAATGTTTGCTGCTGTCTGGACTTCTCCAAACATCTCTTGCTTTAGTAGAAGTGTTGTTTATGGTGGTTCTTAGACAAACAAACGTATACTCATAAATGGATTCTTTAACAGGGACAGATTTGAAAACATTTCTTGTTATTAAAGGAAAACAACACCTTGAATAACTTGGATATTAATCTTTATAATCCAAACATGATCTTCAGTGGCGTCCCAGATTTATTTTAAAATTCTGAGTTGGCATTATTGGTTTAAACTTCTTTAATTATCATCTTGGTCTGTTTTGTGGTTCCCAAAGAGATTGAGAGAGCTGAACAGAAGACGAAAGAACTAAAGCGCTGCCGTATCAATCTCCTAATCTGTACACTCTTCTCAAAGATAAGGTCCCAAAGCTTATCTCGAAAGGTTCCAGCATTCATGCTCAGACCAGCGTCAAAGCCATTGCGCTTGTCATCTTGTAGCTTGATAGCTAGCAGTGTTGAGTTTGAGAATCAGAGCAATTGAGCTGCATTGCATTGTGGAACTTGTGGAACATCTTTCAGGTTGGATTTTTCCTTAAACCAAGGATATAATTTAAATTGTTTTTTAGCTATTAACTGCAAATTCATATATTCACAACAACATGGTGGGTATAATGGAGACAGCTTCAGTATCCAGAGTTTTTGGTTGGTAGAAGTTAGAGGTTAAGATTATATTTCAACAGCAATTTGCACTCAGTCAGAGATAGTGGAAATAGGAGTCACTGTGCGTAATTGTGTTTGTCTTCTTATCTTAGCATTTATGCTATGCATTATCTATCTTTAGGAAGTGTGTGTGTGTGTGTGTGTGTGTGTGTGTGTGTGTGTGTGTGTGTGTGTGTGTGTGTGTGTGTGTGT
>JAOUWY010000038.1:15852967-15863600 GCA_025728095.1 Prietella phreatophila
TATATAAATTCCAATAACATCCTGTAACATTTGCCATCAATTTTATTATTGTTAGATGTTGGGCAGATGGTGGTCATACTTGGGCTTGTGTTTGTTCTTCAGCTCGGGTGCCGGGGAGATGGTGCTGCTGGTAAGTTGAGGCAAATACTGGGCCTGGAAATCAAAATGAAATAGAGTTTCATAGAATTGGTGGATAAATAACATAACATAGAGGCCATGTATCATTGTCTGCCATCTCTACTAAATGTCGACCGATACTGGATGTTACCGATACGATAACTAAGTTGGGCACTACCCATCACTTTTTATGTGAAACTGAATGAATTCATAACACTCACAGTAAAATACTGATGAACATTATTACAAAAATAAACAGTACTAACTGTACCATGAAAATACACTGTACTTTTAAAATGTAATAAATATATAAATATTAATATATATTAATTATTTAATAAATATTCAAGTAAATAAATAATATACATACAAACTGAACCAAAACTTAACACTTAACACCAAATAACAAATAAAAATAGAGACATTCAAAATGTTTTTTTTTTAACTTCAAATAACACAACAAAATTTGTTAGTGATTGTTTTTATTTTGCCTCTAGAGGCTGCTCTCGTACTGTTTAATGACTGCGGACACGTCTCTGCTGCTCCAGCAATGGATGCAACTGGGAAGAACTATGGGTGTGGATTTTGGCCAGCAATCCGTTATCAGTGCCGATTAATCATCAAAACTGATCAAATGGTCGACTTCTAATTTCTACACAGGGCCTGTTCAGATATGGTTCTCAAAGGGAGTGATTTTTAATAGAATAACAAATTGGATATTTTATAAACGTTGTTAAACCAACTTCTGATTAAGACTTGTAACATAACAGGAAAGTAAATGGGTCTGAATACTTTGTATTTAAATGTAAACATGGTTATAATTATGATCATTATTTTACTGTTTATGGGAGTAACTGAGCCAAGTATTTTTAGATTTGTTCCATTTTTATTTATTTATTTTTTAAAAAGGAAAAAGAAGAAAGAAAAAACACTCCAGTGGGTCATTTGAATTATAACACTTTAACATTTACATCCCATTTGCTGGTTAATGCTGGCTTCTTACTGTTTTGCTTGGGCTCAAGCCAATTATTTACTGATGGCACTCCTTTGCTATACTTATGGTCATAAATCAAGTGAATGTGATGAAATAGATTTTAAAAATGTGCATATGTTACTACATCACAAGACTTCCTCTTAGTGTAGATGCATGGATAGGACGTTACATACCCCTGGCACTCTGCGTCTGGCACCTTTCTCATGGCGCCTCATGGGCCGGTCGCTTTCTCGTCCCCATCCGACTCCAACCTCATCCTGGAAGTATGGCAGCTCTAATAAGTCCTCACATGTCAGTCTTTCAGCAGGGTCCATCACGAGACAAGACTACACACACACACACACACACACACACACACACACACACTCTTTAATGTATGGTTGCATATATTAAATCATATTACACTACACACATTACACTACCAATTTATGAATATTACCTTCATCACAGTAATGGCATGAGGAGAGGCACCGTGGAACTTCTTCTCAAGTGGCTCCTACAATAAGCCATATTTATTAGCTTAACAATGGTGCAAATTGTGTGCATGTGTGACAGAGATAAAGAGAAAGAGTGAGAGTGTAGTGTTACCATGGTATCTGGTTCAGGGATGCTTACTCCACTGAAGAAAGCATTGGAGCGGAACACCTGCTGGTGTCGAGGAATCAGGTCACCTGAAGCAACAAAAGTTCAAATCTTTGTTCATAAAGCTTTAACATGTCTAATATCTTTAATATGTTGATTACACACTTCCCATTTTGTGAAGCTCAACAATCTTTTGTAAGTAATAAGTTATTCTTAAATGTAAAAAAAATGGTAGCTTTTGCAAAATGCTGAGGTATAAGAGCAGTAAAACACTTCAAGATATGCTGTTATAGGAAAGTAATCAACTTTGGGGTGGTAACACCTACTCCACTTCCCATCACACCACCCTGTTGTTGACCCGTCATGTTATTCCATACTTTTTAAACATGGGGTTGGGATTAAGATTAGAGTAATTGTACATTTGGTAAGTTGATTATCAATAGGAATTAACGATCAGTGATGCAATTTGTAACACATGGATGACCGTACAATGTGTTGCAAAAATATTTAATTTAAAAGATGCTGTATAGTGTATAGTATGTCTATAAAAGGGTTTGATGCCTGTACCTGTTGCTTTGTTAACAACTGGTTAGTGTAACTCTATCAGACAGTTCAATGGGTTCTCCAATACCGCTCCCTTAGTTTATTTTGTGTTTTTATCCTTTATTGATCTCGTTCAGGTCATACCCAGAGTCTTACGGATGAGGTCGAGCTGATCTACGTCTGAGCATCCAGGCCACAGTGGACTCCCAAGAAGGAGTTCAGCAAAGACGCAGCCCAGCGCCCACACATCCACCGGTGTGCCGTACTGCGTGTCTCCGACCAGAAGCTCTGGTGCTCGGTACCAGCGTGTGGCCACGTAGTCAGTGTAGTCGTCACCTGGACCAGCTATCTCACACACACGCACACACACACACACAATCCACGTCCATATACGTTCATTCATACAGTATATTGACCCTCATTGACAAAATGTTGAGTTACAAAATTAAAAAAGATATTTTAGTAACTTAGTATTTACAGTGACATGCATCATGCTGGGGATGACAGCACCCATCAGACAACACTATTCTTGACACTCAGGCTACACTTTAACCTATGGCAACGATACACTGAAATCTAAGAAGGTAAGAAGAGCTTTAGGCAGCGCTAACTGACTGGGAACAAGACTGATTAGCAGTCTCAAGTTAAATGCTAGATAGGTGGGGAGTAGGAATGAAAAACGTGATATCACTGTTTCTGTTATAGCATTCTTAACGATGACTTTTAAGCTACCCTAAACTTTCAGGAAGCACTGGCCTCAATCTCGTAACTTAGTTTTTTTTTTTAAGCTTTACTGTTCTAACTCAATTGTAATTAGTACATAGTTACCACATAATGTGCTCAGTCATGAATAACTGGTTAATAGGCTTGGATGTTAAAGTAATAATTATCACTTTCAATATAACCTAGAAAAACTATTCCCAATATTCTTCCAGCCATGATGATGAGCTGGTGCATTATTTAAACATTTGAAAACTATCAAGCTCTGTGACTTACAGTATGTTTTACAGAGGAAAAAAGGTTGCTGTAACAAAAACAATAATCCCACAGACAGTAGGTTTAAACATAACAGTGCAGTGAAATTCTATATTTGAAATTCTACAGCTAGGACACCTGATACATTTTTTTACTACATTTTGAATACATTAATAGATACAGTCAACTTGAGCGTGTGCATAACCCATCTCTGAATATGTGTAACTTTCCCAATGTATATACTGACATAACCTTTGGGCTAAAAGTCCCCATGAAATCAAAATTTTACATTTGTGGCTTTTGGTATCAATATGGTAGCCTTAAGGTTATCTATTAGCATCCAAAATAATGACAAAATTTGCATTTGGGAGATATATGCATTCAAAATGTATAGTCTCTGTCTCTATAGTGACTTTAAGCCACTAACACAGAATACAGTCATATTGTCATTAGGTCTGAGCATGGTGTGGATTCTAAACACACAAAGAGGGAGAGTTTGTGAAGAGCGGAGGAATGAGGAAGAAGGTGACCTACTCAGGATGCGGGCAAACCCAAAATCGCACAGCTTAATGATGCCTGTCTTGGTTAGGAGGATGTTTTCTGGTTTCACATCCCGGTGGATACACTGTTGAATACATTTGAACATACGGATACACACATACGGATACTGTTCATTGGAGGTCTTACCTACACCAAATAGTAACAGGCAAACTGTATTAGTTTATGCATTTGAAATTTCATGCCTGCAATTTTTTTCCTTACTTTGTTGAAACAAGCCTGGGTCTAGAGCTGGCTAATGAGAACAACATCCACCATGACAGTTTTTCTGGCTGAGCATTGAGACTAACGGTGAAACAACACATTGTTCTGCTATAACACCTAACTATCATAGCGACACATTCCAAGTATGCTTGAAGTAAAGTTGAAAGTCTACACATCAAAAACGCATCTTGATTGCTTCATTTCAAATCCACTGTTGTACAGAGGCAAAGTTACACAAATGTTTCACTGTCCAAATACTTATGGACCTGACTATATATGCAGCAAAAGCTACCATATGCACCATAACGCATCGTGTCACCAATGTTGTTAGGCCTAAGAAAATAACAGTACTTCAGGAGAAGAGAGACTCTGCTTTAAAGATGAGCTCACAGAACCCATCATGTCTTCGAGCCAGGTTTGCCTTTAAAAGAACAAGGCGATGGCAGCTGCATTATATAAAGCACACATTGTTTGACAGGCTGGGAGAGGTTACAGAGCCACAAAGAGCTGGATACTGACATTGTGTTTGTGGCAGAAGTTGACAGCCTGAAGAGTTTGCCAGACGATGCTCTTCAGCTGGCCCTCAGGAACCCTACAGGACACAGGGAACAAAAGCAGAGGTGCTGGCGTAAAGCAGGTTTTTGTGAAGCAGACTTTTGGCAAAAGATGACAGACAGCATTGGAGCAGTATTGAGTCCAGCATCATTGTCTGACAATTTGACGTAATCACAATGTGTCACACTGAATTATTTTTGGGCTTTACAAAAAGTGAGGCCAATATTAAATATATAAATATGACACCATCAATGAATTAACTGAGTTTTGTTTTTACGTTTAGCATGGAGGACAATGGAGGACTTACCCTGTGTCCTATTTGGCATACTTACTGTATACTATGTACTAAAAGTATTGAGTATTTTTGTAAAGAAAAAGTACATACTTTTGAGTGTGTATTAAAAGAATGTGCAAGCACAGTACTGGGACATACTAACACCACGAATAATGGAACAGAACGTTGTTGCCTGGAAGAGAACACTGTGACCGTAAACAAACTCCTTGTTGCATTTCAGCTTTTTTTCATTCATTATTCCTTATAGAATTTATACTATATCATTTAATTTACCATTCACTTGATTTATTTTACCATAAAGCTCCTCGTCCCTCACGCAGGATCTGTGGTCAATATTAGCTGCCCATCTATCCACTCTTTGAAAGTCTACCGGAAATACAGTAGTAGACCATCTGGGTACCTCTGAGATACTTGATTCAACACACTACGATTTGGGATACACTAGTTCTCATCGCAGGTACTATTTAATATGGATAGTATGCCAATTGAGACGCAGGGATTGTTTATGTGGACAGCAATAACTGGCTCGGTCAGGTGACCTTTAGCCAGGCAGAATGCTGACCTTTATCACTGATGTTCTATGTAATTATTTTAAATTGTGTTATGCACTACATATATCAGAGCTGTCAAAACAAATGTCATTATCTGAATATATTTCAGAATGATACCACCACCACCTCTTCATTTCACTGGTACCATTATCCCATGAGAAATGAGCACAGATATTTTGCCACAGAACTGGAGAGCACAGGAATGCAGAGAAGCACTAATCTAAACATTCGGCTTATAGCTATTGTTTTGTGCATGAGGTACAAAATAGACAAGAAACAAAAAATGTTCTTCATCTGAAACAGTTCATAAATCTTTTATTTTAATTAAAGGAATAGTCAGTGATTTTGGCTGCGAAAACTCAAAATCCAAGCAAAAACAGTCATTCTCCTAAGCCTTCCCAAGCCACACCCCCACATACACACAGGCTTCCTGAACTAGAACACCTGCAATTAGGCCTGTCACGATAACTTCTTCTGTTGGATGATATACTGTCCCAGAAATAAGCGCAATAAACAATATTGTAATTTTAAGACCATTTTATGCCCCTGATATAATCATAAATTAACAGCATAATAATGCAAGTACACACTTTCAAAGCGTAATGAACTTTTAATTCCTAAGAATATTCAGACAGTGGAATTGGAATAATCAAAAATATTTTTGTCTTTTGACGAAAATTTCTTTTAAATGTAGTCAGTATTTTGTCATCATCTTTTTAAAATTTTACTCTGACTAAAATGACAGAATATTAGTCAAAAAGATTTTAGTTGATGAGAATGTGCACAAATGAAACCAAATATCCAGACATTTTATATATTAACAAACATATATTTAAAAAACCATGTGAAAAATGCCCGTGTTGCGAAGACCTGATCTACTGAAATAATAACATTACCATGAGTACACTACCATAATACAATATAGTGAACTCTTTATGCTTTAGTTATTGATTTTCCATGTTTTAGTGCGTTGTTACAGAAAGAGCGTATTCACAACACGACTTACCGTTCTACCGAGCGCCTTACTTAAGTTCAAGTTCACCCGCATTCACATCATTCTGTGCAGAAGCAAGTTGTAATATTAGGTTTATGTTGTGTAAAAGTCGGATTAATTGTCATGTTCACTCTGTTTCAGAAGTCCAATCCCCAGAATGCACCGCCACCTACAAATATGGCAGAAACAGACTACCAACTCCCAACTCTGCGCACCAGCATGCTCCCAGTCTCCAGAGTACTAATATCCATTCGCATACAAACACACACCGCCACCCTTTAGAAAGGATACTTCATTTACAAAGACTTTGTGAAGTAACGCTCAGCTGTTCTCACTTTGGCTTACCAAGCAATTGTATTTTTTGCTGTTCTGTTGTTGTTGTTTTTTTGCTCGTGTCCAGGTTTTTGTACTTTGGTTCATCTCTGATATCCTGTTTGCTGATCACCTGACCCCTTTTGCCTGCCTATAATTAACTTCATAATTGTAGGGGGGAAAATATAAACAACACATATTCATTACGTGTTATTTTCTAACACATCTTTGTGTGGAAATGTATTAACACACAGCATGTGTTAAATGTACTGACACACTGGGTTGAAAGCAACACAAAAGGTGTGGTCCTTATCTAGACACACAGGTGTGTTAGAAATTAACACATGATTGAGTGAAGGTTCGTATCAATATATTCACCCATAAATCCATTAATGTACACTAGAAAAAGCAAAGTCAAGTTTACATGACATTAAATGCACTGCTATTTTCTTCAGCTTTGGATTACGTTTTATGTAATGTCCACTGGACCGTAAGTTGGTTACTCAGTTTTTCGGATGTTTTAAACGTCTCCTTTGATCAAAATCGTATGTTTTCATCTTAAATATATGACTTATTTGAGTCTTTTACTGAAAAGTCTATATTTAAACACCACTTTAACTGCTCTAGAAATACATTTCTGAACACCATTCTTGTGTAGAAATAAAGGAGATACCATGTTGACATATTTGTTTACAAGTGGTATATTTGACATTTTCAAGGTTAAGAAAAACCCTGAAAAGATAACCACAGCACATCACCAAAAGAACTCCATCCCCATGGGGAAGCATGGTGGTGGGAGCATCATACTTTGGGGCTTTTTTTCTTCAGTTGTAACTGGGGCTTTAATCAGGCTTGAGGGAATAATGAAAATACCAGTCAGGTTTGGCACAAACCCTTAAGGCTTCTGCTAAAACACTTAAGATGAAGAGGAATTTCAGCTTTCAGCATGGCAATGACCCAAAGTAAACCTCCAACTCAACAAAGGAATGGCTTCACCAAAACAAGATCAAAATTTTGGAATGGCCCAGCCAGAGTCCAGACCTAAATCCAATCAAAATCTGTGGGGTGACCTGAAGAGGGCCAATTTGATGGTAAAGCTTGTTAGAATACTTTTGCAAGGACGAATGGCAAAATATTGCTAAGTCAAGGTGTGCCAAACTGATTGACCCTTACCCAGAAAGATTGAATGCTGTGATCAAACCTAAAGTTGCTTCAACTAAGTATTAATTTAGGGATGTATATACTTATGCAACCAGGTTATTGAAACCCCCACCAACCCCCCAAAAAATTATTCTTATTGTTTTTCACTTTAATTAATAGGTTTAAATTTCCCAGTAAAGGGAGAAAATGTTCTGACATTATTTATCTTTCTTTCATTTTTTGCATCACAAAAATCTGCCATTTTAATAGCGGTAGACATTTTAATAAATGGTGCACTTATATAGCGCTTTTATCCAAAGCTCTCATTCACCCATTCACACACACACACACACACCAATAGTAGCAGAGCTGTCATGCAAGGCGCTAACTTGCCATTGGGAGCAACAGTATCTTGCCCAAGGACACTTCATTATGTGGAGTCATGTGGGCCAGGAATTGAACCGCCAACCCTACGATTAGTGGACAACCCGCTCTACCACCTGCGCCACAGCCGCCCCTATTTTATATCCACTGTAAGTAAAATACAAAGACTAACCCTCGGGGGTGCCTGTCGAGTTCATTAAGGACGGTTTGTTCACAAAACTCAAAGACCAAGTGAAGTCTTCTCTTCCTCCTGAACACCTCCAGAAGGTTGACCAGGTTTATATGCTTTAATTGCTGCAGGGAGAACCAGATGGACAGGATAATTATGAGTTCAGGCAGACTTTCATTAGAGACGCTACATTCAAGTACTGTTTTTAACACATCCAAGGTATTCTATTTGGCCATAGGCATCTGAAAGGAATGCAGGAGTGGAATCAATTCTCAGATCAAATGAAGTCCAATGAATTCTAGTGTTTTCAGTACACTTGGTTGTTGTATTTGGCCAAAATCTATTTTATAGATCTTGTTTTTAAACAATACAGTTTAAATTCTTAGGAAACATCATCATGCAAACTCCAGGCTTTCCTTAGGTTTAAAACATAAAAATAATAATGTAGCTTTGCGAGCAGTATATTGTTAGCAATAACTAGCATAGCTAGCTAATTGCTTAAGTTTCTTCAGTTATACTGTACATTATAGGTAGAATTTTGTAGATTATAGCTACAATTAAAAAGTATAAATAAAATGCTAGTAATTGGTTATTAAATAACTGACAGATGACTGAGCAGTGATACATTCCTAGTTCCTAATATTTAGCTGATTTGTAAAATTTGCAACTTCATTACGCTATTCTTGTAGATACTTAGCAACTCGCCATAACTCAAGAAACAGACAATACAAATCACAAAGGAAATGTTATTGCTCTTGTTGCCAAGTTAGTTTATATTAACAATCTACTTCCTTTGTGTACCTTTGTGCAATTATGTGTTTGATAAAGTCATAAAGGGAATTTTTGTGGGAGTGTTAAAACCAGCAATGCAAGACCAGACAGACAATGAATGAGGAAGAAAAGCGTATTTTACCTTCAGCATTCTGATTTCCCTAAGTGCTATCTTCTTAATCACTGGATCATCCTCAGATTCCACAAACTTCTTGATGGCCACTATCTGGCCTGTTTCCTTATTGCGGCATTTAAACACCACTCCATAGGAGCCCTCGCCAATCTTAGCCAGCTTCTCATATTTCTCCATGGTACAGTCAATAAGCTTGCGTTCATGAACACTTAAAAAGATAAATCAACACTGTTTACAGAACTGTTTTTTTTTCTACTCAACAAAAATTAATCATTAAATGCACATGTATACATGTAATAACATTAATTAGCTCAGGAGAAAGAAATGCATATTACCTTTCGACCATTAAGATTACTTTATCAGTTACTGACCTACATATTCAGAATTGTATGCTACTCAATCATGAAACAAAACTTACTTAGAACAAAACTTAGGTATTAAACACAATTACGCTATTACTGAACAAAGAAAACATTACATGCCACAGATAGAAGGCAACAAATTACCAGTACCAGAGACCCACAGGGACCATTTATAACTCCAGTCTATTATATCATGCTGAACTCCTGAGACAGTACAACCCATCCCATGGATTTTATTGGCCGGACACCAGTCCGTCCATCACAGGGCACCAGGCATACACACACTCATCTCATTCAGGGGCAATTCAGCGTAAATATAACAAGCTTTACTGCACTTCAGAGTCACCTTGAACCTGCTCATGCATGAAGAGCACGCAGTGGTGATTACTGTTCCTTCCCTGCGCGTCGGCATTCCTTTGGACTTTCCCCCTTTGCTTACTACGAACGGTTAAGATATTTATTTATCTTATCCGGATTTCTTTTTGGAATCCATCGTTTTGTACCTGTTCTATACACACTTGCGGATGAAAGTTAACCTGTTCTTGCGGCGCAGCGGTTTACTGGAGGCCACTCAAACAGTAAGGGAAGCTCTTTAACTGGGCTCAGTCCCAAATCGGACTCATAGGTGCTTTTCAGTGTGTTAACACCACGATGTCTCACCGTGTATCCACGCTATGAAGTGAACTAATACAGGGAGGGTGGATGTATTTGGAAGTGCCTTGAGCTGACTGCGTGATACCTGGACGCCCGTGTGTCCATAGCAACGAGTCTAGCAACGGAGAAGTGTACATCCGGGTCAGTCAGCGCCCCAGCAAAGTCGATTTTTATTAGAAGCACAAATAACCAAAAAGGATGTACAATATATATATATATACACACACACAGACACACACACACACACACACACACACACAGTGGGGGAAAAAAGTATTTGCTCCCCTGCTGATTTTGTACATTTGCCCACTGACAAAGAAATGATCAGTCTATAATTTTA
>JAOUWY010000038.1:15996800-16008188 GCA_025728095.1 Prietella phreatophila
GAGGAAACCCCCGCAGCACGGGGAGAACATGCAAACTCCGCACACACATGGCCCCAGCAGGAATCGAACCCCGGACCCTGGAGGTGTGAGGTGAACATGCTAACCACTAAGCCACCGTGCGCCCTAAAGTATACTCAGTATATATAAATAAATATATGTTTAGCATTTTAATGTAGGTAGATCTCCTTGACTGGTCATGTTAAAAGTAGCTCGCATGTCAAAAAAGTGTGAGCACCCCTGTACTTGATGTTTTAAAAAGAACATTAAACCTTTAAGCCAGACTGATATAGAGGGGGGTTGTGGAGAGGTCCAAGACAGCAATATTCTGCACTGAGCAAGTATGATGCAAAAGCCACAACACTAGCTTATTTATGGTTCAGAGGCTCACACTGACACCAAAGATGGCAATTAAAGGGAAGACATTTAATTTGATTTTAAGAACGTCAGACATAGTTTCAAAGAAAGAGTTCCAAAGGTTCTGCAGTTTGGAACAGTGCGAACATATGACTGAGGTTACAGGGTGAGAGTTTTAATTTTTCACACGTCAGGAACATTGGGATATATTTTAGACAGTTTACGCCTAGAGAGGTGAGCTCTATGAACCACTTTAAATTGTATGAAACTAAGTCTAGCACAAGACGTGGTGGTATGTATATTATCAAACCTCTGCCCCATTAATCATCCTCAACCTCTAGTCCCAATTCCTCTTCCCAAGCACTAATGGTTTTGATATTGTAAGAATTGTCCTGTGACCAGATCGTTGCATATATCCGTGAAATAATGCCACCCCTCTGAGGATTCAGCTTGAACACCTTTTCCCATGCAGACTTTGTAGGTAAGGAGGTTGAGACCAAGATAGATTGAAAATGACAGCGAAACTGATTTTCAGAGAGGTACATACTGTTGTATTACCCGTGTATTGTGAAAGGGGTCTAGGAAGGGAGGAGAACACCACAGCAGGGAGGGAGGTTGAATTATAAGACTTTGCTTCTAAGAGGCACCATGGAAGAGGGATGGCCTGCAGCCAGAGCACCAGTTTCTGAATATTAGCTGTCCAACAATAATACATGAAATTGGGCAATGAGAGGCCACCACTTAGTCAACTCTTTTGAAGTGAAAATTTGGAAACCCTGGGAGTTTTTCCTGCAAATACAAAAGAGGAGACTAATTGGTCTATATTCTTGAAGAACGATTTGGGTAAAAACAAAGGAATGGACTGAAAAAGGTAGAGGAATTTTTAAGAATGTTCATTTCTACCATGTTTATTCTAACAAGAGGGGATAATGGTAGAGCTGCCCATCTTTGAAAGACTGACTTCATGTATGAAATTAAGAGCATAAAAGTAACGCCATTAATGCAGAATAGGAACGGGTGACCTTAACTCCGAGATATTTGAATTTTGAATCCTCCATAAAAGGTATGAAAAGGTATTTCAGTCGGTTTTATTTTTTGGCCAGATTGATTTACGGGTAAGCATTCATTCTTAATTAAATTATTTTTAATGCAACTTTGCTTTATAACATATAAGCTAAGACCAAGCTTTTTTTGTACAGAACTGTATTTTGCTAAATTTTTATCAGCCCTAGTTGATATTTTAGATAAATTAAATAAAACAATTGTCTTCCATGAAAGAGTTATCATTGTTTTATTGCTATCAGTCCCCAGAAGTTTTCTTGGAGGTTGCACATATTTACATAATCGCTGTGTCATCCATCATCACAGGGTTAACCAAAGAGATTTGAACACAAAACCTATACACCCAGAGTTAGATCAACACAAAGTCAGATATTTTAAAAATTACATAAGCAATAAAAAATATAATTAGAACAACAGAATATTACAACTGTTAAAAAAAGGTAGGACATTTGCCAGAAATGCAAAGATTACAGTTTTAGAATTGAGGAGTTTTGTTCATTCTTGGCAGTGTCACATTTCAAATTAAGATATTACATGCTGCCATATTGTTGCCAGAATGTAGCCCTTCCTTCATCTGAACTACACCAAGTGTCAATGCAACACTAGACTGGAATTGTGCTTTGGTGAGATGGAACCAAAATCAAAGTGTTTGCCCACGAACACCTCCACCACCATTATCATTGTCCATGAAGAACTCATTCACTGTACAGTATGGTGTTGTTGATATTTTGAGGTTGTTTTGCTGGTTCAGGAGCTCTTGTGAAGACTGATGAAGTATCAGAGTCTATTAGAGCTTGTAGGACAAGTTAATAATCCCAATAAACATCCAAATGAACACAGAAATGGTTGTGAGACACAAAACCAATATGTTGCAATGGTCATTTCAGTCTCCAGAGTGATTGAACATAAAGAATTCAAAGGATCTTAAAATGTCTAGATGGATGAGTGGTCCAAGATGAATCTAAACGTGTCTTGAACCTTGTTAGACAATCATTACCCCAAGGGAATATTTCACTCAGTGTTAAATGTAAAGCTGTAAACAATGTTTTATAGGAAATAATTACTCAGGATTACTTTTTGCATTTGAAAAAAACACAATGTTTCATTTTATATTTTATATTTTAGCTTTTATGAAAAGTGCAGATTATTTGGGAAGGTATCATACTGTATCTGTGCAGCAGGGAATGCACTGAATTTCATCTCCAACATTATGATATCATTGCTGGCTCAAGTACAGACGAAAGACAGCTACTGTTACTGGGAACATGATTAAAAACATTTCATGGGATTAGAGATGATTTAAACGTTTATAAGAGCCTTTTAATTCATGAGGAATTCAAGTGATATCTGTGGAAACTATAAAACTGACAGATACGACTTAGTATTTATTGAGCAATTTTCTTCACAGTATTAGAGTAATAGTAGATAGAAATTGCATTTAAAAGTAACATGCAGTCAAAGTTAAACAGTGAATGCAAAATCAATGTAAGTTAGAACATAAACATATAAATAAGTAAATATTTATTGTAAATACAGTATACTATATAGTAGGTAATGTTTTCTTATTCCAGAGGAATTCAAATGCAGCAGGAACTACAGAGACAGGTTAAAGCAATGCATTCTTAATCCTCAAATGATTGATTATTATAAAAGTAATTATTATGTAAATGTACTTTTTGTTCAATAAATTTGCAAAGATTTCAAACAAACTTCTTTCATGTTGTCATTATGGGGTATTGTTTGTGAAATTTTGAGGAAAACAATGCATTTAATCCATTTTGGAATAAGGCTGTAGCATAATAAAATGTGGGAAAAGTGAAGTGCTGTGAATACTTTCCGGATGCACTGTATAGTTGGCTTGGGCTATAAATTAATAGCTATGTGACTCAATCTGTTGGTTGAAGTTATAGGCATATTATAATTTTTTTAAAAGGGTAACATTTATTGTTCAAACATCAGTCCATCCAGAAACAAGGTGGCTAATAAAGTATTGGGTAATAAAGTGATGGTTTTGAATGAACATAGAGCATTAAACTGTATTTGAAAATAATTTTCTAAGTATTTCATAATGCACTGGGAGGGAAAAAAAATCCTATCAAATAATTCTAGACTATTCCATTCATTTTTCAAATATGCAATGCAACTTGCTGAGTTTTTGTGCTTTTTGTGCTGAAAACTACCTGAACTGGCGAAATTGCAAGGGCAAAAATTGTTTTGAATGATCTTTCGCAGTGATGTTCGTTGGTAAATTAAAAATTTTAGCTGTACTCCTGTTTGACGCATGTGAATCAAAGAGGACTTTGACTGAATGCATGTTGTGATGACATCAGATCACATCTTGGCCCAAATCTAAGGAAAATCTGCTGTAATTTTGAAAAATTACAAACTCTTCCCAATATTGCTGAGTGTGCTTGATTTTGCGGTTATTTGTGCAATCACAAAATTGCAAATCCTGGAGGGACTGATATTTTGAAGTTTTAACTGCATTTTCAACAGTCTAATATAAAAAATATTAAGTTCAAATGTAAGCACAGAAAAAATTCCCTATTAGCTGAGGATTCATGATTATTTGCTCCTCTACATTAATACACTCTGTATAGACTAGATATAGACTTGTGTGAATTTTCAATGTATTCTGATCTTTTCACCTTTAGTGTCACTGTTTGCTTTGTTAGTCTGTAATGATCTCGTGGATCCTCTGTATTTGTGGATCTTACAGGTGTTTGATCCTTATTTCAGCAGCCTTGAGGCTTTAGCTAAAGGGAGGGGCATTAGATATGGCCCAGAGACTCAGATAATGTGTTTTCCTGACATTCCATGGCATGAAAATCCGCCAACTGACCTTTGCCTCGCTACACTGAAACAGCTTCATTGTCGTGTGGACACTTGGATTGAAGCCCTAACAAAGACAAGATTCTTGTAGAGAAAGCTAATAGACCTTAGAGATAACGAAAGGACTAAAGCTCAAAATCAGCACCTTATTGCTGAGGAAATTTTTTAGGATTTTTTCCCATATTCTGATCCACTAGAACATTGTATGGAGATAACAAATAACTATACAGGAAAAGCATTTTGAAATTAACTTGCGCATTAACATTTTTATTTGTTGCAAATTATTTGATGAGAGTGGACCAATAAAATGAATAAGTATTTAATTGTGTATAAACCAGACCATACAATATAGACCTGAGCAATGTATATTACAAAATCATTTGTGGCAATGTATGTAATACATAATATATAGAATGAATCATTCTCATATATTCGTAATTTTAAAAAAAATAAAAAGGAGAGTCATTATATCAGTTTAGTTTATTGTTTTGTGATACTGAAAATATTAGGCATATGTATTATATATGCAACACACACACACACACACACACACACACACACATGTTGTTTTTCTGTTTTTTGGCTTGAGCATGAAGTTTTTTTATTTTTATATAAAACAAAAAAAGCTGTCTGAGCAACAAACAGTTGATTTTCCTAATAAAAATGTAAATATAAATTCATGTATAATATAAGCCACATTTTACTCACCAATACTTAAAAATACTCAAAAGAAAATTAATTTTACAGTTATGATTGCAATCATGATGTTCAGTTAATATGCAAAACACATCCAACATGTACAAAAACATAACGTTTTCAAACACCGCAAGTAAGAGAACCAGATGATTCAGTCAGTCATGAAGGTAACCCTACTGCATTTCTCAATTTGACACACATTGAGACTTTTTTTTTTCTTCTGTTGGGTCACAAAGTTAACAGTCCATATTTTCCTTGCTCTGATCAAAGCAAGGACAATCTCAGACTCGAACACTTTGTTCTCCGTCTCTCTCATTAGCTTAGACATAATCTTTTCTGTCGTAGGTGCTGGGTCCTACAGATCGTGTAGTGGAGTAGACCATCCTGCTCCCTGTACCGTACCTTTTCTCTTGATGTGGTGGGCAGCTGCAGCACAGAATTGCTCCCCCTGTCAGCAGCAAAGCAGCAGCCGCCCATCCCAGGTAGAGCGACGCGCCAATCTCTCGTTTCTGTGACTCTGTTATCACCGGGTTGTAGAAATCTACGATGATCGTGTGGGCCGACCAGGACACCGGGATCAACTCCATGACAGCAGCGCAAATAAATGTCACGCCAGCAGCGATTATCACCTTGGCCTTCGTGCGCTCATCCTCTATGCAGTTAGTGCACTTGGCCCCTGAGACAGAGACCAAGACTCCCAGCACTCCCAGCATGATGGCGATCACACACAGAGCTCGTGCTGCCTGTAGATCTTGGGGCAATGCCAGCATGGAGTCGTAGACCTTACACTGCATCTGGCCCGTGCTCTGCACCACACAGTCCATCCATATTCCCTGCCAGATGATCTGTGCCGTCACAATGTTCGAGCCAATGAAGGCGGTCACCCTCCACATTGGCAAAGCGCAGGACACAATGCCAACAATCCAGCCCAGGGTGGCCAATGTGACGCCCAATATTTCTAAACCCAGAGCTGCCATTGTGTTCTGCTTCAGTGTTCCAGAGAAATGAATACACAGTGTTGAGATGCTGAAGGAGGTTCTCGGCAATGACCCAATATTTCATGTACACTGAACAAGGTGGAGTCTTGGGTAGATGAGGTCCCACAGTGATTGGTCAAACATTTTGAAATTCTGGTTTGTTTGGTTTTTTTTGCTAGTATAACCTTGCCACAGAGACCCTTTTTAATGATTGAACTATTCCACACAAAGTAAGCAGTGAATTGATAACCATGGCTTAGGGGTGTCTGGTTAAAGGATAACTGCTAGGTTACACTTAAACCACAAAACAAAAAAGTCTCAGGAAACAACCTAGGAGGAAGATTCAAACATGGGCAGTTGTTGACATTGTGCCAAAGAATTTTTGTCTGTACCCTCTCAGCAATGCTGAGCAAAACCACATAAAACTGTCATATAAAGTTATTTGCTCGGCAGTAGTCGGTTATTGATTGTTGACACTTAATTCTAACAGAAACTCTCTGAGTGACAAATTTCCTTGATAGAACAGCCAATAATTTCCGCTAAAAAAGTTAAGCAAACAGTAAAATGGTACAAAAAGAACCTGAGTGAAACTGATTAGCTGGTAGTGCTGGAATAATTTTTCTTGTCTTTTATTCTGGAAGACAGAGCACAAAGAAACTAGTGTAAGTCAGCCATATCAGTGTGATTCACTGTTACATAGTTTAACCCTATGTTTTTGGGGTAGGTGAGTATTTTTGGTTTACATCTCAAAAGGGTCTTTGTGGGGGATATTGCAATGTTTTATTGCATGGTAGCAGCCTATTTTTAGGTTCTTATTGACATTATTACACTCTTTCATTTACCAGCATAAGTTTCAGAGAAAAATCAGTTCACAGTTTAACACAGTCATTCACTAAGTAAAAATGTTTTTACCCCATTGTAAGAACTGTGAAAACAACCTATTGTTCAACTGATTTTACCCATTGTAAAATCAGTTGAAAAACAAAAACAGCTCTAATATATTGTGTTTGTGCACTATTGTGCAATATCTGACTCCTTTATCATTTGCACCATACACATTTTTTTTTTTTTTATTTCTCTTTTGAGTGATTTCGGCTTTATAAAAATTCCCTGCATTCTTTAATGCATTCTTTTCCATATGGTAGTTGTCATAGTAGATCAAAATATTCAATAAAATTTTCCTGACCACAGTATTGACCAAAAAGCGCAATTTGTTGGCAAAACTGCATTTGTTATTCATCATGCTCTACCAACAAAACAAAGGAATGCCACAGCACCGAGGCTTTGCCAACTTAGCCCCAACTAAGCAAAAAGGAAGGTGCTTTCATCTCATGGTGGCTAGTTTCAGTTACACTCCCCTGAATTAAAGAATTGAACAATGGACACAAAGAAGCAGAAGAAGATCTCAGAACAATGGTTGCATTGTACCCAGTCACGTCTACACCGATGCAGGGAGGTCATTTCCAATGTGTAGCAGCCCCTCAGGAACTGGATAGATTTCAAATGATAAGGAGCACTTTGGACTAAGAATTCCTTATTTCAGCTCATCCAGCCTACCTTTGCAATGTCTCAGGTTTCCATGAATGGTCATCCATTTAGAAGTAAATGAGAAACTGAAAAAATATTGCAGGAAACATTTATGTGCTGACTGACTTGTGATAAGAACTTTATTACATTCAGAAAATGTTTCATTACTAAATATTGCGATGCCCATCAGCCTTAACCATGTAAACTCTGAGGGCCTGTAATGAAACATAATAAAAAATTACAACATAATTAGACATGGTGGATACATTTTAAGTCAACATTGTTCAGTTGAAAAGATTTGTCATTCTGTCTCAAAATCTAGATGTACCACAAAGGTTATTACACTATTTTATTACAGCTATTTCAAATTTACTATGAACAAACACATCTATAGGCTTACTGTTGTTGAAAGAATTAAATATATGCCATAGTTCAATCATATATAACCATTCTATCATATCTTTCTGGTGTTTATCCTAGTGAATAAAATTCCATCACAATGTATATTGTTGCTGAATGCATGCTCATTTACCAACCTACACCATTCAAACATAGTCCCTTCTGCAATGTCCATTTGCAGCCACTGATTTCACCACTGAGTATTGTGCTCCAGTAGACGCAGGATCCTTGGTTGCTCTGGAAGTACACGAACAGGAAAGTATGGCTCCCCCTAGGATTAGAAGGCAGGAGGCGCCCCAGCCGAAATACAGTGAGTTCCCGAACTCCCTCTTCTGTGTGTCCTGCAGCAGTGGGTCATGGAAGTCAAGGACAATGGTGTAAGCTGACCAGCACACGGCCAAAAGCAACAACAGCCCGGCGCTGCCGAATGCCGCACCGGCACCCAGCATAATGCGAGGCTTGCTGGACGCATCCGACGTACAGTTGGTGCACTTGGCGCCTGCTATGGCCAGCGTCATGGCCACCACGCCAATGAACACAGTGATGACAACCAGAGCTCGTGCTGCCTGCAGGTCACTGGGCAGCGCTAACATGGAATCGTAGATCTGGCAATGCATTTGGCCTGTACTCTGCACCACACAGCTCATCCACAGGCCCTCCCACACCACCTGTGTGATTACGATGTTCTGACCCACATACGCCGCCATGCGCCACATAGGCAGGCAGCAGGCCACCATTGCGCCCAGCCAGCCAGCCACAGACAGAATCATGCCCAGAATTTCCAGGCCGGCTGAAGCCATTGTCTCTCTGGAGCTCTGCACACTGAGGTCCTCCGTGTCCAAACGTGATATTAGATCTCTCCAGCTCCCGACACTGGCCGGAGCTGAGAAGGGAGGGAAGGAGAGGCAGAGAAACAGATTCTACCTTCTTTATACTTATAGTTCGAAGGTGGAGTCAGACCATGATGGCATCATCTTTGCACTGGTATAAGAGCAGGGGTTTTGAGATTCACAACTTTCTAATGTGGTAGCCTTACAAAAACCACATAGCTGGGATTGTTAATAAACAGAAATAAAATGTTGTACTAGCATTCTTGACAATAGCATAACAATAACCATATATTTAAATGATTATTTGCATATAACATTGTGCTATATGTTATTTGTGAAATTGACTAAATTAATTACATAATCTGATATTTTGGAGTATTTCTATGTTAATATATAACAAAGTAGACTAATGATAGGCTATTTTGGAAATGGCAATAGACATTTTCCATTATGCCAACACTAAATACCCACAGTTACAAAGAAATTTAAGGGTGAAATTTCAGGTTTGCTAAGTACCCTGTTATTTATAGGTTATAGGTTTTTGTTTTGTTTTTACTTTAAAACTGGATGCAAACTTCTTCCATTAACCTTGAGGAACAGCTGCTGTATCACCTTCTCAATAAGACAATTCCACTCTTGTCTATAGAATTATCAAGACCTGTTATCTGATCTCATGTCTATAGCAGCTTCTACTTGCACTCATAAACTAGATTTTAGGTTTGGCCTATATGCATTTATTGTTTTTTCTTGACTGAAATTAATTCAGTATTGAAAAAGAAAAACAATCAAAAGAAAAATCTTGCTAATTAGTTCTCGGTGGTGACCTTCTCAGGCTGCACAATGTAGTTAACACTGTAGCTAGCTGTGTGCCTCTGAAAATGGATAAGCCACCAGACTGCAGTGTAGAAACTGAGGATTAGCATCCCCTGGCCCTACCTTAGTAAAATATTTCAATATGCTGGAGTAAGCAAAGACACATAAATTGAGGTGTCTCCTTTGCATTCCTAGAAGACATGAATGCCATCCAATTTTAAAAAGCATCTTGAGGTAAGTTTAAGTAAATTGCTAACATTAACTGGCTATTAACTAAGTTAGCCTGTTTTATTTGCTAAGGCCCGGTTAGATTAGCATCAGTTCCAGTAGATAAAATAAATTGGCTAGGCAGCAAGTCAGATTCTAGCTAGTGGTTAATATCGGTTATTTACATGATATTTTACTTCTGATTAATTCATTAGCAAACTGTAGCATTAGCCATGCATATAACAAGCACATTTACAGATTAATGATTGAATGATGCTTAGTTGCTATGCAGTTGCTTGAAATTTACAAAGCATGACAGTAACTTCATTTAAAAATATTTACTTTTTAATATTTTTAATAACTTTTAAAACTTTTACTTGAGTATATTTTTTCAATTGATTTGAAAATTTTGACACATTCCATTTACTTTCACTTAAGAATAATGTCTTAAGTATAATTTGTCTGTAACGTTTCCACGCTATATTCTTATATAACCGTGGGTCAAGGTTACAATGGTGATTAAAAGTACTGTTTATCTGTTGCTATATTTGTTGCATTTTTTTATAGGACTCTCAGGAGCATCTTGCAGAACAGCAGCAGTAAAGGAAATAGTGTTTTTTTCTGCAATTACTTCTGTGATGTTACAATTTTGTGATTTTATAAATAACTATTTAAATATATATTTTGTAATACTGCTATGTAAGGCAATGCAATGACACGTAATGCAGTGCAGTGTAATGTAATGTAATTTTTATGTAATGCAGTGTAATGTAATTTCAAGGTAATGCAATGCAGTGTAAAGTAAATCAATGCAATGTAAATCAGTGTAATGTTATTTATTGTTATACATATAATGTATGTTTTTAATGTTACATCCACTTTAAGCATTTTGTGACTGCATCGAGCTCGTGCTTAGGTTTTCCAAGCACGCTGCATGCTACAGCACTTAGCTTGAGGGGAAATCGTGACAGAACAGGGAGACTGAGTGGCATCCTTAGCTTTATCACCAGACCTGGGCTTCAGCAGATCTTGGTTGGTCTTGATGTCTGGTTCAGCTTCAAGCATGAGGAGAACTTGGTTGGCCATGTCATCAGACTAGGGTGTGAGCAGAACTTGGTTGTCCGTGTCAGCAAACTTGGGCATTTGCAGAACTTGGTTGTCCATATCAGCAGACTTGGGTGTGAGCAGAACGTGATTGTTGGTGTCAGCAGACTCAGGTATAAGCAGAACTTGGTTGTCCATGTTAGCAAGCTCAGGCATGAGCAGAACTTGGTTGTCCATGTTAGCAAGCTCAGGCATGAGCAGAACTTGGTTGTCCATATCAGCAGACTTGGGCGAGAGCAGAACATGGTTGTTCATGTCCACGACCTCAGACAGGAACATGGCTTTTGAGGTTGTCCCGTCGACCTCAGACAGGAACTTGGCTTGAGAAGTCGTCCCTTGTCAGTAAAGCCACGTAATGTAGTCCTATGTAGTTTCAATGTAATGTAAGGCAATGTAATGTTATGTAAGGCAGTGCTATGCAATGTAATGCAATGCAGTGTAACATAATATAATGCAATGTATTGCAACATAATGTAATGTAATGCTAGGATATATGAAGATAAGTTTAAATATTCAATTAGTAACATATAGTAATACTATAGCATATAATAATAGGTGTTGCATTCATCTAATATTACCCTTTAGCT
>JAOUWY010000038.1:16067376-16077777 GCA_025728095.1 Prietella phreatophila
TGTTTTTGTTGTTGTTCTGTCTCTCACTGTTCAAATAAACCTACCATTAAAATTATAGACTGATCATTTCTTTGTTACTGGGCAAACGTACAAAATCAGCAGGGGATCAAATACTTTTTTCCCCCACTGTATATTCTGATTGCACATAAAGTGAAACATTTCAAGCCTTTGTATTAATTATTTTATTTTTTTTATCTTAAAGATTACGGCTTACAGCTCATGGATATCAAAAATCCAGTATCTCAAAAATATTAAAATAAAGAATATATAATACAGAAATGTCAACCTTCTGAAAAGTATGTTAATTTAATCCTAAGGCTTTAATCCTTTTGCACAAGTTCATGCATCAGTGTGGCGTGGCTTGGAGGCGATCAGCCTGTGGCACTGCTACGGGTTGCTTTGATAGCGGCCTTCAGCTCGTCTGTATTGTTGAGTCTGGTGTCTATTGAAATATAGACAAATATTGTCATATTACACATCCTCTGTTCAGAAGACTTTCCTGTGTCAGAAAACATGCAGTTACAGCTTTACCTCTGACTGTTACAAAGCACTGACACTGGAGACTCCTTCCTTAAGTGTTAAATAAATGTCTCAGGACACTAATATCTTGTAGAAAGATGCTGTTATGCCAACTCGGATGGCTGTGGTATCACCAGGAACCAGGTACTCTCCCAACTGTTGATGATTGAGGCTAGAAGTCAGCTGATGATGATGGGGTTTTCAGGTTTTTCAAATCTGTGTTAAGATCAGTGTTTTGTCCTAGTGGCAATTTGTCCATAATAAGGATAACTATATTTCAATGTACATGTTTTCGAATCACAGCAAAATCTTGTATTCTTTCAGAGACATGGCGGACCAGCAGGCAAATGAGCCAACACAACTACCGAACGAGGAACAGCCTTTCTTCAGCAACCTAGACATCTTCCTGTTCTCCCTCATCGTAGGCCTGATCATATACTGGTTCATTTTCCGCAAGAAGCCTGAAACCATCCCAGACTTTCGTCCACTCGAACCCATGTGAGTACTGACCGTATACTAGAAAAGTAGTCAAAGGTACTTTCTGAGAACGTTTAACACACTCCTGTAGAGCTGTAGGTAGATTTCTGCAATTTTTTTTAGCAATTATGTGTAGCTCACTCTCAGGTGGTGGTAACTCAGTGGTTAAGTCATTGGACTTCTGATCAGAAGGTCATGAGATTAAATTCCCAGCACCACCAAGCTGCCACTGCTGGGCCCTTGAGCAAGGTCTTTTAACCCTCAACTGTTCAGTTGAGATAAATGTGTCGCTCTGTATAAGGGCCTCTGCCAAGTTCTGTGAATGTAATGTAAATGTAAGCTCATACTATGGCAACCGATAAGAACACTTGCTACAGCCCAGCATAGCGTGAGTCCAAGCACTTGACCGTTGATCTTGTGTTGTTTATAAAATATTCCGAATTCTTTATGTAACATACAATTCTTAATGGAACATGCAACATAATTTCCATTTGCAGGAGGAAGAAGAATAATGCTATCAAAGCCTGACTTTTCTAGACTATACAGACAGTGATTATTCCATTTCCTGTGTATACCTTATTACCCACTGGCATGAAACAACTAAAAGTCCCTATGAAATCAAAATGGAAGTTTTGTGACATTTAGTGTGAACATGTCAGCCCTAAGTTTATCTCTAAGCTAATGTGCTCCAAAACAATGACCAAAAAAAAACATATTTAGAAGATATATGCATTCAGTATTTACAGTCTCTCTCTACCACCAATACGGATCAATGATTTTGATGACATCAGATTTTCTGACGCTCCCTAGAATCCGAAGTGTCCTGACCATAACGTTATAAAAATCCTTTGCCGAAGTTGTTGAGCGATTAAAATTTTTAAAAGGGGACACTCAGTATGTACCTGTTTCAGTGCGAATGATGTAAGTACGTCGAGTAATGCTGTGCGTTTCAAGGCACTTTGCAGAGATTTTAAGATTGTTCAGATACAACAATACAGAAGCTCAGTCTATCAAAGCTAATAGGCTATCGCTGTTCCTTAGGCTTTTATTATTGGGTACTGTTTTTTTCTGGTATGTACAGCAATGTTATAGGCATTTAAAAAATTTTGATTGTAAATTGAATAAACAAACATACCACCATGGTTACGCTATGGTAACCATGTCTTCATTACTAACCACCATGGGTAGTAGATATGAATGTGAATCAGGCTTGTGATCTTATGCACCAGAGTTGGCATTCTTGAACCAAATATATATTTGTTTCAACAAGTATAATCTATTTTTAAAGACAAAAAAATGCTATGGAAATTTTTATTTTAATTTGACCCATGGCACAGTACCTGTGGGTAAGTTGTCAGTGAGAAATCCTATATATCTGAAAACAGGCTTGACAGCATTATTTAGTCTTTCAGCTCAAGTCTGTTTTTGAAAAATGCATCTTAAATGGGCATGGATATCTGTGCGAAAAAGGGAGAGGGGATTAGGCATGGCAGGGAAAGGCAGGAGAGGAAGAGGGGGCGAGCCTTCAGAACACTCACAATAAATAAGGATAGAAACAAAAAGTTTGCAGATGAGGCAGTGGACTTCTCTCCTTCTGAATCCCCAGGGCTAAATCCAGACACAATAGATAGCGGTGCAGGTCCTCTGCCCTATCTATTTGAATCATTGGTAGTCATCGTGACTATGGAGGAAACATAAATCAAAACTGGAGGCAGCATGGATCTAAGACTTGTCGGAATGATGGATAGCTAATAGGCTTGAGCTTTTCACGAATAAAAAGGTGAAAGCTCTTCCCTTCAATGTGGACTTTCATTGCATAGTTTTGCACATGACGGCCTGCGGAGCTGTAAGTGGTTTAATTAGCTCAAAAGGCAAGTAAAACTGTTACAGTTGAACATTAGATACATGCCTCATTTGAAGGGATAGAAAAGTCCTCGGGACTGACTACCACATCATTGTGTAGACGCAAACTGCTTTCATGAGCAAGTCCGACGTCCACCTTTCTTCAATTCTCATAGCTCTCCCGAGAAAGCACTTGTACTCTTACACCACTGAAACAAACACCTGCGGCCCATTTGAACGCCTCTCTCATGTACATCTGTAGGTGCTGTCATGAATAATTATGAGACAGCATCTTCTCATAGGATAAGAACAGACAGGCTCGTGAATAATTATGAAACACCGACACGTCATCGAAGTACTATAGTACATTGCCATGTCACGTGCCTGTGACGTGTTACAGGACGAGGTTTTAAACCCAGAAGACGAAAATAGCGGCAAAAACAAGCTCAAAATTAACCAGTTTTCTCCTACAATTAAAATTAATGGATGCTAAGATTGTCTTTTATGATGTGCGATACGAACACCTCTGCTGAAATCTCAGAAAATGTAGTTTAGTGTTTCATGAAGCTTTAAGGAAATCGGTAAGCCGTTTGACATGCCCAGTACCTGACTTCCTGCTGGAAAAGGAGCTGCATCAGGATACAGAATGAATTCACATCTGTCGAGCCATTTCATAAGCACTTTAAAGTTGGCCGTTTAGCTATCTCTAGCTAAGATTGTGATTACTACTTTCTGTTATGTCTATTTATTTGAGGAAGCTGAAATCACGATGATTATAACGTACATAACGTACATCACTTCATTGCAGTCCTGTCACTTCAAGTCGCAACTAGAGTACTGAAATGTCTAATAATAAACTATCATTTCTAAAATGTGAACTCCTCTTCTGCATATTTAAAAAAGAAAGAAAGAAAAGCTTTTACATTTGTTTAAATTTTAATGGTACAGCATTTTGGCTAAAATTCAATAATTGTTTGGAATATGCTTAAAAGTATGATGTATTGAATGGATTTAAATGGTAATTAAATAGAACCAACATATCAAATGAGTGATTTATTACCTCTAAAGCAGCCTGCAGTGGATTAGGGCAGGGGTTCCCAAACCTTTCCAGGGCAAGGCCCCCCAAATTGCATTAACATTTGACCGAGGCCCCTGTTTTGCAAGATGTCTTTAAAATAGATTTCTGAATATATCCCAATTCCTTATTAATAATTACATCTTACATCTTTACATTACATTATATTAGAAATTGATTTTGTGTGTGTGTGTGTGGTTGTCTGAGAGTGAGAATTTTTTTTCACACCAAATTGTTGAGGCCCCCCGGGAACCCCCTGTCAGCCTCCACTTTGAAAACCACTGGATTAGGGGGTCATTTTAACCAAGCTTTTCATTTGTACTACATCAGTGCCAAAGGGTTTGAGCTACTTTAAGTCAGCACTGAGCCAAATTTAGTACACTGCCCTTGTCTTTGGCACAAACATTACAGGTTTTTTTTTTTTTTTTTGGCGTTAGAAGGTTCAACACACCCCCTGTATACTCTTGGCATTTGTGCTTTACAAATAGTCCTAGTCACTTGCTTTGAATTAATAATTTTTTTCTTTGCTTGAAAAAAAAAAAAAAAAAAAGGTCGTCATATCCTTAGAATTTCTGCAAAACTACACAGCCTTGTTCATGGTCATGTTTCTTTGAGAAACATGACCACTTCAGCATATTATGTCATTAGATTATGAAAGTGATAGCATACAGATTCTTTTGATTGCAGAGTAGTTGTGTGAAATGAATGCCAGAGAGAAATCCAATTCAATTGTTATACCAAAAAGACGGATTTGGGTTTTTTTTAAATAATAATAAAAATCATTTAGTTCAGTTAGAGGACACGGTGGAAGGCTGTGACAGCACTCAGGAAAATTTCCAACCTTCCAAGAGGACCACATCTGTAGTGCGGTCATATTATGAATTTTGTAAAAATGTTGAGGGAAACTTCATAGAAGATGGTAACCCTGTCTGCAGCGCTTGCCAGAAGAAAGCTGCTGCAGAAGGGCGCTTTGGTGCTTCGTTGGCTCTTTTCCCTCTTTTTCCCCACGCTGTTAAATCGCTTAGGAACGCCGGTGCTGCATTCAAGCAATGGCTTGAATGGTGGGTTCATTGTATTTCCTAATTGAAAAACACAACAACAAAACAGTACAATGACAAACTTGGTTGTGTTAAACCAAATCTTTTGTCTTGTCAGTCAACTCGACTCGCTCGTCCTGTCGCTCAGCTCGCCTCACTCTTCCTGTCAGTCAGCTCGCCTCACTTTCATCACGTGATAAATGAAATTTGTTGCAGCATGTTTGGGTAACAGGATGGCCAGCTTTCGGAAGGAATCTAGCATCACGTCTGCTTTGGTGTTAGGAAGCGTCAGAAGCGGCCAGACCACATCTGGAGATCACTCGTAGTGCTAAAGGTTGACTGAAGGATTTTGAATTGGAATGTCTGTCCTTGAAAGGAAAATCTCAACAAGCATCTGTGTTCAGAAGCAAAGGAAAATATGAAAATATGCATTGCTCAGTCCTACTGATGGGAATCAGTCAAAATAGAACCAGATCCCTATAGAACTATAGAACTATAGAACTAGGGGAGCTTTTTGGAAAGAGCCCTGAGTAACTGTGTTGAGTGACTATATTGAGTCATCTGCTATTTCCGGTAAGGACAATAAACCACAGAGGGGGAAAAAAACACTATGTAACACTATTTTTTGCTTTTTTTTATCACAAAAATGTACCCAGTTTTAGCTAATTCACAATGAGCATGTCTTGATGCATACAGCAGCAAACCTCCTCAGAGTTCAAGCATAATTGATGGTTGCTTTGCGTCTAGGTGAAAGTGGTGAGAGCGTATGGAATTGTCTGCTAATGTCTTTGGGCTCCTATCTCATTAAACTCCAGTATAATTCTGCTGGGATGTACCCACAGAAATGTGTCCTACGATTCCCTCCGAAAGTACTGGAACGACAAGGCCAGTTCTATTGCTTTTGCTGTACATTGATGACATTTGGGTTTCAGATCCAAAGATGAATGAGACAATGGATCAGAATTTCAGCTTTCACGTGCTGATATTTACATCTAGGTATGTTAAACAGCTTGGAACATGGCACTTTTGTTGGCAGATCACCTACTTTTGTAGATGAGCAAAAGTATTGGAACACATTCTTAAAGTGAGTAACATTTTAATATTTGGTTGCGATAACTGTATCAAGCTGGTGACGTCACCAAACTGTTGCGTTCTGCTTTTGTGATGCTTTTCCAAGCTTGTACATTAGCTTCTTTCAGTTCTGTTTGTTTGAAGGGGTTGTTTTATTGTTTTATTTCTAGTGCGTAATCCTAGACCATTAAGTACATGTGGAAAACGCACACAGACATGAGGAGCAGCAAGGATCACACTTGGCACTAGGGTGACAGTTTTTTCCCCTTTTTTCTTTCTTTCTTTCTCTCTCACTTAAGTAAAGGTTTTTCAGAAAAGCAAAAGCCTGTATTCTCTTGGGCATTCCAGGAATAGAAGAAGAAAACTATGAACTGGGATAATTTATTCCATGCTCCCTCTGTACAGTTTCCATGTTTCATGTTAGCGAATTGTGCTTGTGAAATCTGTGTTAAGTCTGGGCTAGGCCCCCACTTGTTTTCTTGTGTCTCAGAACCTTGTTTGAGTGTTCCCTGGAGAGCGCGAGAGGAAAGGCCAGCCAGCACTTTTGCCAAAGGTGGAAAGTTGAGCAGAGAGACAAGCGCTCCATTCTGTTCTCCCTCGTTCTGTTTTTTTTTCTCCCTCCTTTCTCAATGCAGACCATCTCTAATTTGCTCTCACTGCGTTCCTGAATAGCGCGGGGCCTGGCTTGTCGCGGGAGACTCCTTTTATGACTGATGGGGTTGCTATGGCAGTCCACATCATCCAATAGGAGGAGAGCTAATGTGAGCGAGGGCTGGGCCTGGAAGCCTGGGGCATTCAGTCATTCTTCCTCTTGCACAAAAAAAAAAAAAAAATCAGTAACATTGTCTTACAACTGTTTCCAGGGTTACAGAAATGTCAGCTTTGTGCTTTTCTTTTTGGTTTTGAGCACCTCATTCCATGCAAAACAGAAGGCAGGAGCTGGTTTGATTTTGAGTTTCAGTGTTGAGGCACAGCTCTTGTTATTTGAGATTTCATTAAGCAGTCTACGTTTCTTTCCCGGAATTACAGCCATTGTGGTTGCCAGATGTTGCGCACACGTGCATGTGTGTGCGTGAGCATGGAAAACACAGAGCCTGCTCCTTCCTGCTCCTTTTCCTTCAGTTCCTTCAGTGACGCAGGAAATGAGCCCTGAGCACTCACTTGCTTCCTCCATGGCTGTTAAGATTGTGGAGATCTTTTTTTGTCCAAAGCCACGGCTAGTCTTTCTTTCTGGATTTTATTCATGACATCATCTCCGTTGTGGAATACTGGGTTAATTCCTTTGAGAGCATATTCTCGCCTGACTTTTTTGGATCCTGTTTTGGAAAAATCCAAGCTCAGATTGCAGCTGCCATGCCAGTGTTATCCATCTCCTATCTTCAGGATTCAGCTTCGCTGTCTTTTAGTTCTTCTTTGTATTTTTAGTAGAAATGTTCTTTTATCATTCTCTCGGTCAGCATGCACATCACATATCAGCCTTTATCTTGGGGAAACTTTAGTTTAGCCTTTTGATTTGTTGTTGGTGGGGTTTCTTGCGTGGATTTTGTGGCACTCTGAGACTATGGGTTGCGTGTTTAGCTTACCTGAGGAACGATTGGCTGCTGCTAACAGGTGGGTAATAAATCTGGAATCTTCCATGAAAGTAGATTGAGACTAAAAGAGCTGGTTAATAAACCCAGAACACGTGTATATTTACAAAATTGTGTTAAAAAAAAAAAAAGGTATATTTGTTTGAAGTTGCTGTTTCTCTTTGGATTTTTAACATATGGGGTTTTTTGGTATAGACTACACAATACTCTTTAGAATTCACAGTGGCCATAGTCCAAAGTTAATAGGAAACTAGGCCTGAACTGGTATGCAAAGCTGCGTAGTGGCTCTTTATACTGTTTTGTCATTTTAAAAAAGGTTACAGTGTTTCTCCTAGCTTTTTTTCAGGGTTAAACGGGTATCAAGCCGTTTTCAGTTTAATGGGTTTCACTTCTGACAGAACCGGGCTAGTTGTTTGCAGTATTTAAAACTTTAAAACCCAAATAAGGCCATGAATGGACTGTTAGTTTATCCATTGTACTGTTTTTCTGTATTTGATCGTTGATAAAAGAATGGCTGTATTGGGGAGAAAAACGTTTTATTCACTAATCGATATAAAAACATCAGAGTTGGAATCGCTTGCAAACCTTCGCATCCCCTATGGTTTCTGTGTAGTTGAACAAATAATTCTGGTTTACAGTTTATCTACAAAAATGTGTTTCTTGTTTATTTAAAGGTGTTTATCTGTTCACATCCTCTTACCTCATTGCTTATATCTGTTGTACATTCTCTTTTATGTCATGTTCAAAGGTTTGCATTCAGAGCTGGAGAAGGGTATTTAAAGATATCACAAGTAATGGCTGTAACACATAAAGCCTTTTTTCTAAAGAGGTGGAAGACCAAAAAGTAGTACAAAAAAGTTTACCAGAACATTTACAAAAATCCAAAACAGCCAGCAGATGTGTGAAATTCTTTAAAGGCATACATTGAAAGCTGTTAAAACAGCTGTTACGGAACCTTTGGCTATTTTATCGTAACAGGCAAAAGCATGTGTAAACTAAAAAAGGAAAGCTGCCTAAATACTGTATGCGTGAGCGAGCGCGTGCTCAACAAGCACTGGGGTGCTGTCTGCAGAAAGCGAGTGGTTTGAATGAACGCAGTTCAAAATGAAAAGACGTCTTAGAGTTAATCAATAAGTTACAAATGACGTGCAGGTGGATTCTGCAACAAGACAGTGATTTGAACCGTAAGTCAAAGTCAACAGAAAATGTTTTGTCACAGCTTTTCCAACCTCCAGGTTATAGGACATCTCGGAAACAATTTAAAGAAGGTTGTGCATGAAAAATGCCAAGCAATCTGGTAGCTAGAGTTCGAAAGAATATTTCAGGGGGAAATGGGCAAATATTACCACTGAGAGGATCCAATATGGGAGATGGTCATGAAAGGAAACATTGGGCATGCAATTTATTGGAGAATATTCATATTACTTACAGAGTCTGTGAACTTTTGAACTGATCTCATTTTAATATTTTTTTTATACATAGTGCAGAAACATTTTTTAACAACCTGAATTTAATGCTTTTGTGGTTCAAAAATTATCGCCTTGATTTTCTACTTTTATTATCTTAAATGGTAGGTTATGCAAATTTTTTATACATCTGCAACAGTGAGTGTTATGGGTATAGTATTATCGTTCATAGGCATGTGAATTGTGAAATTTCTGTGAATTCAGCATTAAACCCTTATTCAGCTTGTGAAATTAGTAATTCATCATTTAACATCGATATATGGGTTGGTTACCATTGATTGGTGGTCTTTTACTAAAATGATAAATTAAAGATTAATTTCAGTCACAAGTTCAAACATCAAGAGACCGATATTAGTGTCATTGTCTAAAGTGGTATGAAATGAACTGCACACCTGTTTCCTTGGTCATTGTGTGTGTGTTTCAATACTAGGAAATGGCTGCCAAAACACTGACAATGTTAGATACATTACTTACATTTTATACCACAGCACTGTTGAGTTCTTGTTTCGGATTGGACAGAAGGTATTGAGCTATTTTCTGTAACAGCAACTCTGACAATAGTGCCAATTGTTTCAGTGTGCTCATTCGAATACATGTACATGTTTCTATAGTAACAACAACAAGAAATCGCTGTATAAAAATAATAAACCGCTTCAAGAGGTAATATTATAGGAAAATTATCCACTTTATGCTTCATATCATGATGCATCACACCACCCCATTGTTGATTATTTTCCTGCACTGGCATACCCCGAAACAAGCTGACATGTAGTAGCTCACAGGCAGGCCCCTGATCAAACAGAGATGACTAAATCATTTCTCATAGGCAAAAAGCTAAAGGTTTTAAATTCACAACACTGTAGTAAATGCTCAGTTTGGTTTAAAAGCTCTTTTTGTGACCATTAAGTTCCCACTATTACTTATGTGTCCTCAAGATTATCTAGCATACTTGACCTGCTTTGTTGTGTCTGACATTTGACTGAACTGTAAATAGTAAAGTAAAACCAGACTGCTGATAAATGTAAAGACTTCCATAGTGTCGTCCTTCATACCTCATTCAGCTAGACGTTTGTCTAAATAGACTTTTGTTTAACTGTTCAAAAGTGACTAACTGTACCCTAATGGTATCAGGACCTAGAAATGAGATCTAGCATGACTATAGACCATGTGGTTCAGACTTTTTTCTTTTCTTCACTTCAGTCATACATGTTTTAAATGTATCCAGCAACTCTGTATTTACCATTTACAGCAGCTCTGCTACCATTGGTGTGTGAGTGTGTGTGTGAATGGGTGAATGAGACACAATGTAAAGCGCTTTGGATAAA
>JAOUWY010000038.1:16361451-16372181 GCA_025728095.1 Prietella phreatophila
AGAGACAGACAGATAGACAGATAGATAGATAGTGAGAGAGACAGACAGATAGACAGATAGATAGATAGTGAGAGAGATAGATAGATAGATAGACAGATAGATAGATAGATAGATAGATAGATAGATAGATAGATAGTGAGAGAGAGACAGACAGATTTTGGTCTTTGCTCATGGGTAAATCACACACTCACATTCCCTGTTGTCTCAGTAACACTAGACAGATTTATTTTTATTCAGTTGTTTACTTTATTAGTCCCTATCGAGTCTGAGTGATACTGAACTCTATGTGGATTGGAGATATGGAGTCTGTTATGTCTGCGGCGTGCTTGTCGTGCGGTTTTCTACATAACACCGAGTCCTACAGCATCAGATCCACCTCAGCGAGACCTGATGCCCACACACTTCCCTGCACTACCTTTGCAGCTCTCGCGCATATTTAAGAAGCACATTTTGGACATTGAGTCTTACATGTGAGGCTGGAGAGAGGGCACTCTGCACATCGCTGTGTCCTCAGGCGTGCAGTAATTCTCCTTATTCTCTTCTGACAGCAAGACACTTATTTTCCCAGTGAATAGAATCATATCATCATTTTTCTTCCTGGCAGGTCAGAAATGACACAATCTGTTGAAACAACAACAACAACAACAACCACAACAACAACAACAACAACGACAAAACCAGGCACGATGGTAGCAGCTTTAAAACCGTGCTCGTTTCTGCGCACGGAAACACCTCAGCAATTTCCCTTTACTCCCCCTCGAGTAAATTATACCCTGCTAATAACCCTAATTAGTCCTCCTAATGCGAGCTGCCTCAAACACTTCCTCTGGAGAGAGTGTGTGAGTGTATGTGTGCGAGTGTGTGAGTGTATGTGTGCGGGGGTTTGTAAGGCGGTCAGCAGCTCTGGCTCCGAAGTGAACACTCAATTTTTATTTATTCCGCTTCGTACGTGTGTATTTCTTCCCCTCGGCTCTGATTACCAAGTACACAAATACTTCTGGTTCCTACCGTTTTTTCTCCTTTCAAATAAGTGGTTTTTAAGGCCTAAGAGCGGCTGTATGGCAGTGCTGGGACTCAAACTCACTAACAGTACCACCGCCTCGTGACGTGTTCAGCTTAACCCCTAAATTCGTTCAGAATTATGTGTCTCCATCCAGTTCAATTTATTTCTTCTATTTACATTTACGGCGTTTGGCCGGTACTCTTATCTCATTTATATAACTGAGCAGTTGAGGGTTAAGGGACTAACCCAAGGGCCCAACAGTAGTAGCTTGAACTCCTGACCCTCTGATCAGTAACCCAGCGCAGCTGATCCACCACCTCCCCTTTGCCACCACTGCCATTCCCTGTACCGTTTATCCTATACAGGTCACGAGGAGCCTGGAGCTTATCCCAGGGGACTTTGGACACGAGCTGGGGGACACCCTGGACAAGGTCCCAACTCATCGCACAAACACCACTCCACACTGTGGACTATGGACGGTTTGGAAATGCTAAAGAGCCTATATTGCATGTCTGTGGTCTGGGGGAGGAAACCGGAGTACCCAGAGAAAATCCTTGAAGCACGGAGAGAACAGATGCCCACACACTTCCGGCTGTGGTGCGTACTGGACTCCACATGCCGAAGTGTCCTTGGGCAAGACACTGAACCCCAGGTTGCTCCCGATGGCAAGTTAGTGCCTTGCATGGCAGCTCTGCTACCATTGGTGTGTGTGTGAATGTATGAATGAGACACAATGTAAAGCACTTTGGATAAAAGCGCTATATAAGTGCACATTTACCATTTACCAAACTCCCCCCCCACACACACACACGCAGGGCGGAGGTGGGCGGAGATTGAGCCCCCAATCTCTGAGGTTTGAGGCGAACGTGCTAACCACTACGTGTCATGTGACCTCAACATACATATCCACCAATAGACCAGCTCCTAGAAGAATACCTAAACAATCAACATCATGAAGACCAAAAGGACTAAGTTCTGGAAAAGTATCAATCCGGGATTGGTGATAAAATCTTCACAGTGAATTCGTAAAAACGTACAGGATTTCTGTTTAGGTATATCGTCAGACAGATATATCATCACACCGCTGACTTGTAGCCCAAAGCCACTGTTTTGCTCGGAGCGACACCAGACACGATGGACCGGTGTGTACTAATGACGTTTCACGCCGCCTCCCTTAATGCTGCGGATCCTTCGTAATTCTCCCGAACCCTGCTCTGCTTTTGCTAGACGGATGAAAGCGAGAGAAAGAGCCAGCGTGCCATCTGGCACCGAATCCCGGCTTACGCTCGGCCTGATAAGAAGCCTCCCTAAGCCGCGCTCTCCCCACATCGGGCGGCCTTTTCTTCCGCAGAATTATCTCCTTTGAAACACGTCTATTTATAAAAAAGAAAAATAGGCGATTTTGGAGAAGCTAGCGAGATTTGATGTCTAAGAAGGAGGCGAGTCACGGAGGGTTATGTAGAGCCTATGATTTGTTTCAATTCGATGACAATTTTTAGACATGATATGTTTGATCTGCTGCTACGGGGGTAATTAACAGTCCGTAGCACCGGGCCTATTTATTGCCATTAGCTGAAGGAGCACTTAAGACAGATAACGACGTTGTTATAAAGCATGTCAGTGTCACTCTGGCCTGTCAGTTGATGACTGGCTGGTTTTTTTCTGCCTCTTTTTTTCTCTCCCCAGCACTACAGCTTAATTGAGGCAACTGGAGAAGGCGATGTTATCCGGGGGTGGCCATCAATCTGCCAGCACTGTTTAGCATGTTCACAGTTTAAATTGGAAGAAGATGGACTTGGCTGCAGAAATTGGGTGTCAGGAGCTTTAAATGGCGAACACCTCTTGGGGTTTTGGCTCAGACCTTCATAAGTCAAAGTCTGGCAGCAAAAGGCTGCACGCCTTCGACTGTTAGTGATGTGATACTTCGTTATGATTAGCAACAACACCATTAGCTTGGCAGTACACGCGTGCATGGATTTTGGATAATGATCGAATTAGCATAGAACATAGCAGAATTCGGAGGCTGGGCGCTGTCTTTGATCTGTTGGTTTGACTGGCTGTATTTAGATCGTTTCCTCTGAACCGTACGGCCAAGACAGTCAGTGTTTAGCGGTGAGAATGAACACGTCCCGGCGATTTCGTTCGTTCTAGCAAAAGCCGGACCTTTCATCATCCCACCCTTTTTTTTTTTATTGATGTATTTTAATTTAAGCTCAAGTATGCATAATTAGAGCTAAAGCTAGCTTATTCTCAGAGCTAGCAAGATTGGCCTCATTGGTAGCTCTCCAAATACTTCATTATTATTATTTTTTTCATTGTCTTTGATTTTTTTCACCTATGTGAGACAGAAAAGTAGACACAAATCAGAGTGTATAGGATTAGCACTCTGTAAGGAATGCAGTCTCATGCGTGGTTAGAATTAGCAAATGTGCTCAAATAAGGCTAAAGCAAGCTACGAGAAACATGCACAGATCTGTGTTTGATGAATTTGAGGGGAAAGGAGTTCATGTTGAGGCTCTTTTTTGGTGAACAAATCCAGCGCTAGCTCATCTTCATTTATCTTCGTCGTGCGGCTTTGTTTTAAAATTTTTCCACCTGTCATTTTCCTTTTTCTGAAGGCTTGCTTTACCTCAAGGGAAGAGGTTTTTGTTAGATTAACGCATGTTGTTTCTTGGGATAAATGCAAAGTGCTACAGTCTTTTCCAAAATGTCTGATGCGGCCTGGGAAGGACGTGAAGTCTTATCCCGTTATTTATTCCGATATTTAGTTTACTACATAAAAGTGGAGGTTGTAGTTTTCTTCTTATATCAGCTAGCATTTATATGTATATATATATATATATATATGTATGCTTTCTTATGTATTGTATTATTTATGTAAATGCATTACACTTTATAGCTAGCTTCATTATGTATTATGAATTATTACTATGATGCATTATACTGACTAATTATAATTTTATTGCCGCATTATATGACGCAACTCCACTTTATAGAGATTTATATCTTTTTTTTTGTTTGTTTTTTAATATCTGAATCTTACCAAAGCGATTATCTTCCTCAGTGAAACTTCTTCAGTGTAGTTTTGACATTGATCAAATGTGTGCCATGTTTATTTAAAATATCCCGGTTTACTCAGTTACTATATTTATTACATTTGTTATAGTTATAATACCCCATTTGTCAATAATATAGAGTTCACATGTCAGTGTATCTACAACTCAACATAATGTGCTGAGCCATATTTTTTGGTATGTGATATAATGTGTTATAATCTCTACTTATAATGCATTATACATAATGCATGCTGATAACAGTTTATAAATGCATTATAATCACCGCTATCATCTCTAACTACTATCGTATGTGTATGTGATTATATATATGGCCAGTGTTATCAGTGTTAACTAAATGAGCTATGATCTCCTAAGAAATGTTAGAAATTTTCTTGCAAAAGATTGAGTTCTATTATAATATTATAGTTATTGAGTATAAGGTAGCATCACAGGCAACGTGTCATGACGTTTTTATATACTCTCACAAGAGAACCAACAGAGATGTATCACATAATAATAAATTCAAGTTAATGGCCAACAAAATGATCCAAATGATGATTAAATTTGGACATCATGACATTTACGGCAGAGGTTCTCACTTATAATATCATGGCTACTTACCGTTGTTAAAAATGGCTTTGAACATGTTTTATAAAAGATCATTTGACAGTTTTCATGAAGTAAATGGTCTGCACTTATATAGAGCTTTACACTGTTTCTCATTCACATATGCATTCACAGTAGCAGAGCTGCCATGCAAGGTGTTAACTTGCCATCGGGAGCGACTTGGTGTCTTGCCCAAGGACACTTCCGTACATGGAGTCATGTGGGCCAGGAATTGAACCACCAACCCTATGATTAGTGGACAACCTGCTCTACCACCTGAACCACAGCTGCCCCAGTACATGTACATGTAATAACATATGTCATATATAAGAAATAGACCACGCATAGCAAAAATTTGCATGTGTCATGGGAAAAATATTACCCGCTCTTTTTTCAATCTTCACCTGTCCAGTTTTGTTGAATCCATGTCCACTGTAGCTTCAAATTCCTGTTCTTGGCTGACAGGACGGGAACCCAATGTGGTCTTCTACTGTTATAACCCATCCGTCTCAAGATTTGACATGTTTTGCACTCCGAGATGCTTTTCTGCTCACCACGATTGTAACGAGGGATAATAGTTAATAGTTACATAGAGACTTCCTGTCTAATAAGGCATTTCCACCTGCGTAACTGCTGCTCACTGGAAGGTTTTTTTGTTTGGTTTTTTTTTTGCACCATTCTGTGTAAACTTTAGTAAATCCCATTAGATCAGCAGTTTCTGAAATACTCAGACCAGCCCGTCTGCCACCAAAAAACACGCCACAGTCAAAGATCACACTGTTTTCCTAGGGTTCCTTATTTTATCATTTAGAAAAAAAGGTTTTACATTTAAAAGAAAAAGACAAGCATTTTAAGATCATAGTGCATGATGGTACAAGACACATGGGGCACACATGCTCCATAGCAAATGCATACATTAGTTAATATTTAAGTCACACAGGACAGCGTTTAATTAAAGAAAATCCCGATAACATTCTTCCATAATTCCACTATCACTCAGAAGGGCACTTGGTCTGTAATTTCCTGTCTTTCCCAGAGAGCCATGATATCTCTCAGCAGAAGTGATCAAAAGTCTGTCATTATGTTAAACATAAATAATGCCAGCTTTGCTAAAATTAGCGTGACTTGACAGAGAGATAGATATCAGCTCATTGATAGTAACAATAGGTGTGATTCTTAAGGGTGGGGGGGGTTCGGGTGATGCGTGTACATACAGTATTTTTGCAAGTGAAAATGTATATTCGTATGAAGATAAACTCAAGCATTTGATTGGTTTTGTTTTGGAACATCATAGCTTACAGGAAGTGTGATTTTATGGCTTTCTCTAATTGAAAACATGACAGGCCTATCGAGCTCCTGATGAATATAAAAGTACAATTTAAAAAGCCATTAGCGGTGACGGCTTCACGGCCTGTCAAAAAGTCAATACTCAGTTCTTTATGTGTCTGTGAGCAAACATGGAGTAATTATCTGCTTTATTAAGGAGCAGAGCCGCTTGGCAATAACGATCAGCTCAAATAAGTCATTCATTACTGTCAACGACACCTGACTCTGGGCTTATTAAAAACATTAATAATGGAAAATAAAACCTAATTAGTAAACAAATGCAATCATTCAAAGCCGAGGTGGAGGAAATACACACTTTTTGACTTTTGCTCCCTGGCACGCAGAGACAAACACGCACGCACGCCCGCACAAAGCAGCAGGAAATGAAACCACAAATTTTTTTTCCCTGAGTTTAATGAAAATCAAAAGAGCAGAAGTGGGAAATTAAGTAAGGATTGTTTACCTCAACAAGACGCTACAGGAAGGGCAAAATGAAACAATCTCCCTTTATTTCCCCTCTCTCGTTATTAGTTATCACACCGTCTCCATTGCCACTTGCCCCTCAGCGACTCAACATTCAATTAGTGCCTAATGAGGCCTAATGCATGGTAAATACATGCACAAGCTAAAGGCAAACAGAAGTGGCTGACAGGGGAGGAGGCATGAAGAGAAACATAACCAAAGCCATAAATAAGTGAAGACCAATGGATCAAGCGGTTGTGTGTGACTAAACCCGACTTTGCAGGGGTCAAACTGACTTTGCGGCACTATAGAGGGGTTGGGATCAGCACTGCTTGACCCCCATTGTTGTATAATTAATAGGGTGTCTGCTAAGAACATGTCAACTTGGTCTGTTGTCTACTGACTGTTTGGGAATGATCAATATCACAGGGGCTTGTCTCATGTCTTGGTGAGTCAGGTCCCATCAGACCAAAGAGTTTACTGCTTCTCAATTGAGAAATCTGCCATTGTGATTCCTTAAAGGAATCCTCTAGCATACATTAGTGTACAATGTATCTGTAGCGTATGTGCAATTACCGCAGAGATGGATTTTCAAATATTGACAATGCGAAAAGAAAGAAAATTGCGTTCTCTTACATCGGAAGTTAAATTCCGTCAATAAACGTTTAAAAGATGCCACTTTCTTCCACAGCTGTGTTGAATTCTCAAATCTGATTGATCAACAGGTTTGGATTTATTTTCTATACCAGCACAGCAGTAGTTCTGGCTATAATTCAAATCACAGGTTTATATTAATGAGCTTGTTCTAATATGCTATTGTTTCTATAGTAACAGTTCATTCACAGGGATTTGTATGGCAAAAGCCTAACAAATGGATTTGCAAAATGTCACAAAGTGAATCACATAATTGTTGACCTGGTGAAACTGTCTAGAGATGTTTATTTAACATTTATGGAAGGTATTTATATCTGCATGTAAGTTAACGCTTTACTGCAATGTGTTGCCATATGGCAACAATGAAATATTTTCAAATATTTTGATAGGCAGTAATGCAAAACTATTATTTTCCCATGTAACTGGAAAATGCGAGCTTTAACTTTGACCTAACAACAACAACAACAACAAAAAAGCCATTTCAGAAAATCCAATTTTTTTCTGAACACACATGTTCAGCAGAAATGTTTAGCAGAAACGCTCAGCAGAAATGTTCAGTAGAAATGTTCAGCAGAATTGTTCAATAAAAATGAAACTTTATAAAAACATTTTTTTTAAAAAACTCTTTATCTGCACTTGCATCTGTCTCGGCCTCTAAATCGTGACAAGAACGAATTAAAAACATACTTAAAACATCCAAAACATGTTTGGATATTTGTGTGTCTTTTGAATGAGTAAATTCATCCACATAAATTTTACTAGGTGGAAAAAAAAAAACTTCTCTGCAACTAAAATCTGTAAAATGCATTAATTGGAATTGTAATCTCATACATTTTGTGTTATTTTTGATTATATGATACGTTATTTTTTATTCCCTAGCAGTAGTGTATTCAAGACTACAATTACGACACTAGTAACAATAACAAGTCTTACACTGGGAGAGACAGGAATGTTTTTTCAAAGCTATTCTTATGTAAGTGATTTTACTTACTTACACTTTCTAAAAGGTTATTTCTAAAAGAATCATCGGGTTCTTCCTTCTTAACAAGTATCCAGCTCTGTGAAAAGACAAACTATACCGGTTAAGTGATTTAAAGACACATTTAATCTGGGGCATACAGGTTAGCACATTTGCCTCATGCCTCCAAGGTTGGAGTTGGCATGTTCTCCCCGTGATGTGGGGTTTCCTCCAGGTATGCCAGTTTCCTCTCCTAGTCCAAAAACATGTATGATAAGCTTATTGGCATGTCTATTGTGTATGAGTGGGTGTGTGAATGCGTATGTGATTGTGCCCTGCGCAGGGTGTGCCTCACCCTGTCCCCGATGCTCCCTGGGATAGGTTCCAGGTTCCATGCGACCCAGTAGGATACGCAGTATAAAAAATGAGTGGAAGGATTAAAGCACTCTGCAAATATTTGTGCTCTTCTTAACAGAAGTCAACAACTGTACTTTGGCTTTGACTGTAAGTGAATTGTAAGTAAACTGGATGTCTGTTCTTTTCTCAGTACAGTTAAATGTGCTGAAATTCTTGTCTGTGGTAACTGCACATCCACGACAGATGCAGCGGATATGGATTAAGCTGACAAACACAGGTATATTTCTTTAAAGTGAACACCATTTCCATAAAAAAAAAGAAACGAGTAGATGTATGGATGAGAAGGAGTGCAAGGGTAATAGAGATCTAATAACAAGACCAGGGTTTTAGTAAGTATCTACAATATATGTGCTCTACAATGTATGTACTAAAGCCACAAGCCCACTTTCTCCTTAAAAATACCAAAACAGGTTTAATGGATTGGCAGATCCACCAGGCGAGAACCAATTAAGACAAGATATTGGACTTGAAATGGCCATAAAACCTTGCCTGATCTTACCTTTCAGATTAAATACAATAAATGAGCACTGGGGTCCAGGCCATGCCACCCCGGCTAGCCCAGAAGAGGCAGGCAGGAAATTACTTTAATGCGCAAGATGGGTGGAGTGCAGCAGAATAGAGTGAGAGAGAGAAAAAGAGAGAGAGAGAGAGAACCTTCCTGTTGTCATAACCTCATCAAACCGCCCCCCTCCCTGATCCGCATCCCCACTCCTCGCCGGTGTATGAAATGCAGAGCACTTTACATAAGATTTATTACATCCAAGCAGAAATATTATCTTCTGAAGATGCCATTCATCAACCTCAGTCTGAAACGCACTGAATGATATGATGAAATTATGCAGATCAGGAATGTCTGAGGGAGGATTCCATTTGGTAACCTTGGCAACCTCAGGTACTCGTATGCCCACCCTGAAAACGGCTCACCACATCAATTAATCACCCATGTTCAGACATAGAGAAAGAGAGGAGAAGATGACCTAGAGATGGGTATAGCGTAGAGAAATCATAACTAATTGCTATGTAACTGCTAATGAGGGGAAATATACTGCATATAGCTGCCTTTGATTCTCACTTGACTCTCATTTTCTTTCATTTCTTGCCTGCTTGCTGTGCTTATATGCACGATTCTGACAGTGTTGACAAATTAATAGAGAGTAGCTTCAAAATCTGTATGCTACATACATAACTTCGCTTCAAAACACATTACAGAATCTCCTTCTCTGACAATATACAGTATACATATACTGTACATACATTATAAGAGGAAATCACATAACCTAAAAGTCCTATAAATGTTGTTTAACCCTATACACGGACAGTACTTCATGCGCACAAATAAGAGGGGAATAAAACACTTCACCATGTGCTGTTGTGGGTAAATAATCAGCAGTGACCCCACTGTGAAAGTGGAGTTACTGCTGCCATCCCAGTTTGGATTATTGATGTATTTATATGTACTTTTTATCTATTTGTAGCTACATTTTATGTTGTTAGTTTCGGTTATCACTTACGTTACAGCAACTCTAAACAGCTGTTCCCTTACCAGCTTCTCTTTGAAGTTAATAAGACAAAAAAAAGAATTTGTCATGTTTTTGGTTTTATATTTGTCCTCACGTTACAGTGAAATAGCAAAAGTCCTTTGTCCTGAAGATTTTCCAGTGTTGGAAAACGTCAGGTGAGTTACAAAGAGCTGACACTTTTTGAGACTCCTTCCAAAATTTGAAATAAACATCTCCTTAAAGGAAATTGAACCATATCAACAATTACTCATGATTTTATTGGTTGATTGATGCATTTGTTTATATGAGGTATCTGCCACACAAGTCCCTGTGTCGGTTATATCGAAACAATAAAGCATAAGAACACGTGCATTAATACAGTCTATAACTAATATATATCCATCCATCCATCTTTTATACTGCTTATCCTTCCTTTAGGGTCACAGGGAAACCTCGGGCCTATCCCAGGGAGCATCGGGCACAAGGCAGGGTACACCCTGGACAGGGTGTCAATCCATAGCAAGGCACAATCACATACACATTCACATTCACACAACACTTTGGACATGTATGTAACATGCATGTCTTTGGACTGGGGGAGGAAACTGGACTACCAAGATTTGTCCAGGAGTAGTTGAACCACTTTTAAATATAATAAATTCTTCCCTTAGTACTGGCTATGTACCTAAATCACTTAAATTAGCAGTTATTAAACCCTTGATTAAAAAACCTGACCTTGACCCGTCTCA
>JAOUWY010000038.1:16406895-16417241 GCA_025728095.1 Prietella phreatophila
CCCCACACACACACACCCCCCGAGGACAGGGAAAACATGCAAACTCCATGCACACAGTGCAGAAAACTCCAAATTAATCTTTTAATCCATCAAACCTTGTTTTCATCTAATTAATTAAACGCAGAAATCGCCAGTCACAAATATACACAAATCTCCAACGAAAGAAAGTAATGGCAAATTATTAGACGTGACCCTATGTGCTTTAGTCAGTAACCTCCATGAAGAAGGATCTGTAGAGTCACTGTATGAGCAGCGGTGCTTCAACTAGACCTACTGTGGAAGTGTATTTATGAGAGCCATTCAGCCAATGCCTAAGGGGCATCTGTAAAGGACAAGGCAAGCCCTCTCTGAACAGACATCTTCTATTGGCTTTAAAGGTTACTGCTCCTCCAATTGGTCCCAGTCTGGCAGTGTCACTTGCAGTATGACTTCATCACCCTGGGAGAGGAGGACAAGACGAAAGAAAAACAGTTGGTGGCCATCCATCAATGTCCGTCTCAAATTACCACTCAACCAATCACCGCGCAGGATCAATAGAGAGTCAAGACAGAGGGGAGGAGACCGAGGGTGACCAGCCTAGAGATGGAGGAATAACTGATCAATACATGTGGATGGATTTTGTCATTTTGAAAACCTGCTGTCAGAGGAAAAGCACTGCTACACAGTACTCAGGCTGGTCTTGGAGGTCTCTCGAGAGACTAAGACAGTTGGTCCGAAATTAGAGCCGAACAACCGGGACGAAAGAAGTTGACTACCACAAAAGGGAGGTCACAAACATAACAGTTCAACTTTTTACTGGTACAAATTGAACATTCAACATGTGGACAAAAACCTATTGATTTTTGCATTGGCAAAATTCAAGCATGGACAAGTAAAAGTAGCCGCAAGTTTCACACAAAAGATATAGTGGACAGATCCAGATTATTGAGGCCTTTCTCAGACTAATGGCTGTGTAATCACAGCCACTGGGTTTATTGGCAGACAAAGTGAGCTGATTAATGCTGGTTTAAGCAAGTCGGGATAATATACAAGGCTTATTCGAGGCAGTGACTGCCGGAAATCAGCAGATTGAATGCATGAGTAAGAGCTATTGATTCTGATATTCACCCATAATTGACAAGTAGCCTTGTTGACTTTTGGATATTGAGTGGTAATTGGGCTTGGTTTGCCATTTGCTTAGATAATGAAACAATGAACACACATTTAGCGAATCGTTAGGTCATGACTGATGTTCTGGTAGATGAAGTGTAGCCAAGTGCCTGGTTAGACCTACACATATATAATGCCAGAATTACAATACAAATACTAATAGAGTTCATGTAAGTATTGGTAGAATGGTTGGCATGGTGGTACAGCATGTAACGGTGCTTCCTAACAGCTCTAAAGTCCCTGGATTGATCCTGAGCCCGGGTTGCTATCTTTGCATGTTCTCCTTGCGTCTGCTTGGATTTACTCCAGGTTTTCCAGTTTCATTAAAGGAAGTGTGTTGATCCATTGTAGTTCAGTTCTCCCTAAGTGTAAATGTGTGTTCATACTGTGAGGCAATGGACTGGTATACCAGCCAGGATGTATTCCTACCTCTCACAAATTATGCCTGGATCCACTACATCTCTGACCAGGATAAAGTGATTACTGTTGATGAAGGAATTAATTTATGTCTTGTCGGTAGCAAACAGCCGTCCAGTCATTTCCACAAAGATGCATGATTCTATTCCGATCAAGCCATCGAGTGTTTGAAGACCATGGCTAATTGATTAAAGTTGTATCAAGTGAACGTACAGCCACACTGGCATTTAGTGTATAAGAGTGAACTAGCAAGCAAGATTAAGCTAAGAGTCATCAGCTCAATTGTCACAATTAGAGGTGTGCTACCAATTAACGTCATGGCTTCTAAGATCCAATTTATAAAAAATCATCAGGTCAGAACGCAAATGGAAATTGCATAAATATCCAATTAAACGTATGAATAATTTGCCTCAGGTCAAACATTGATTTCTTCCCTCTCTCTATGAGAGTGTTGGTGGTGTATAGATGAATGCCCAGGGCTACATTGATGTCACGCTAATCATGTAATCATCCCACATCTTTCTTGTAGGAAACTGCTTGTGTGAATGTTCTTTCCAACATGGCCGTGTGGGATTTTGTTTAAGTGATTTACTAGGGCCAGTGAAAATGGAAGAGCGAGGTAGAGAACAGATGCTCAGGGCATTTTCTTCCAGTGCAAAGTTGAAGATGTCTCTGAGTTTAGCTCGGTTGAGTGCACAGAGCGGCCGAGAGCACCGATTTCTGTGAAGTGTATTATTGCCGATCAGAATATCTCAAATTGAAAACAAGACCTCCAAGCCTACATAACCACTTTTACATACAGCTTCATTGCGCTTGTTATATCTTTAGCTGTTCTTTTCATTCATGTATTCCTGTCATATTTTTTTTTGTGGAGGAGAGATGACATGTCCTGGGGCATGTTATTATTTTTGAAAAATTCAACGATTTAAAGTGTAACATTTCCAGACTCCAAGGTCACAACTGTGTGCATGTTTTTTTCCCCCTCTTCTTTCCCTCCCTTTTCTCTTTCTCGCCCTCTCTACAAATCGATTGTTTCTAAAGAGCTCAAACAGCGAGCAAGGACTCTAGGGTCCTCCGGCAATGCGGTCGGAGGGAAAGTGCTTCTAGGGACACAGGCGTAGGGAGAGAGCGCTCTCCCACTTTTCCGAAAGCCTGGCAGCCTGACCTCAGAGTTCAGGGCGAGCGGGTGGATTGGCACGAGTACAGGAGAGTCGGGCCCGGAAGTCAGCTGCCCAGGCTAGCAGAGTGAGTCTTGGCCTCTCCTTCTGCCTTCGCCAAGATCCTGTACAAAAAAAGGTCTTTTTTTCATATTTTGTCAGCGGTGGATGTAAATTTGATTCACTCTCCATTTATTAAGGCCTGATTACAGGATCATCTGTGCTCTAACTAGCACTTTCAAATGTTGACCATGCAGCGCTTGTTTAAAACATGAGGGCATGGAACAGGGTAAAGGCCTGTCTCTTGATAACCTAACTGAATATTCCATGGTGCAGGGGCGTGCCAATAAATAATGCAAAAAAAGACAGCAAAGAAAGAGAGTTTAATAGGAAGCTAAGAGCGAGTGCTTGTTGAGCAAGGAGTTTTTAATAATTTGGGACAGCTTCTTTTGTTCCAGTTCGACTCCCTTTTAAAAGAACGTTTCAGCCAGATGTGCTAGCAAGGACGCATGAAAACTAAAGAAGACCATATTGCACGTGCTTATTTGCATTATACTAATTGATTGCGATTAAATTCATCAATCATTGGCAGTGGTAGTGGTAGTGAGCAAGGCTGTATTTTCTGCCAAATATACAGTACAGTATGTAGTACCATAACTAGATGGAATGTCTGATTCTACGGAGGAAGAGAGAAATCCCAGTGAACAGGTAAAAACCTGATAGCGCTCCGTCTCCCAGTTGCAGTGCCCACTCTTTCTATCTGACTTCCTTCTCGATGTTCCATATACGTTGACGGTGACTCCTTGGCACTCTAGCCCCACAGGGGGTCAGCCGTGTAAGGAACATAAAAGGCCAATTTAATTTAACGCGTCCGCTGCTCCCAAGTATTTTAATTCAGACAGCTGTGACGGAGGAGTTAATATTTTACTTGTCAGAAGCCAGGCCGGGGCCACTGAATCATAGTAATTCTCATTAAGAGGCTCTCCCCTAGCAGCACCCTAATTCAAAATAATGAAAGTAAAGACTGAGAGAGATTCTAATGCTAGCTGAGGCCTATCTTTTAATATTCCCCCCTTGATGGATTAGGTAAGTGGGAAATTCATCTTGGATCATGGGGCCTAATTCAATAAGGGATCATTCCAGGAGTATTGCATTTTATAATAATGTCATTTAAAGTGTCGTCTTCCATTCTGACTGTCCCATATGTATGCTTATATAATGGTGCCAGAGGGATAAACTTTTACAGGGGGAATCACACACCCCCCCCAACACCACCACCCTTGCATGCGACCTCTTTTGTTCCATCTCCCTCTATCTCTCTCTCCTACTGTCTCACTCTCCACCTCCATCTCCCTGCCTCATCTCTTCCCTCCGCCAAAAATTATAGAGATTTCAGGTCTGCAGGCGCAGAATCAATTTCTCAGCGAAAATTGAAATAACTCAGGCAAATAGATTCTTCATATTAAGATGGTGGTACACATTAATATTTAACAAATTATCGTAAATTAAACGCTAGTGTAGAAACAGCTGTTGAATACAGCACCGTATTAAGATGAAATAGGCATTACAGGCCAAATGTCAGTTATTGTTGTCTTATTTCCATTCTTTTTTTTTTTAATCCGGAGAATATCAAGGTAAATAATGATACAAAAAGAATTAGATAAATAAAAATTACGATTAGTAACACAGTCCAGACTGATTAAGGGAAATTTGTTAAACGATAATTTGTGAAATTAATAATCAGTATGACTGATTTCTGTATTAGTGTATAAAAAATGACCTGAATCTTTCTAATGCACAAAATGTGTCACAAGCCCCGAATTTTTGGCATCATGAAGCTGTGGAGCCGAAACTGTGCTTTTTCTCTCGTACATTTACATATTAATGTAATATTAATACAGCAAACCAAAATAGCATTTAACATTGTTGCAGTATGGAACTCTATTACATTCATCTTCTTCTTCTTCTTCTTCTTCTTTATTACTATGATTATTATTATTATTATTATTATTATTATTATTATTATTGTTATTATTATTATTATTGTTGTTGGTGTTGTTGTTATTATTATTATGGATGCATTTGGTATCCGATACTGCGCTCATTTACTCATATTCATACTCGGACATTATCTTTAACAGACAGCATGAAGATGGCCGATCTGAGCATGCAGAACAGTATCGGTGAGTGAATTTCATGCACACGAAGGTATTTGCGAGTGTCGAGCTGTGAAGTGAACGAGTGAGTGTAGAGAGCACTTCAGTTCTGCGAGCACTGAGCACTGACATGAGTCCAAGTGCAGTTTACAGCACCTTGCACTCAATTTTTAATGATCATGCTGGCTGATATTGCTCTGTGCATTCTGGCCAGTCTCGTGCTCTCTATTAAAGATTGTGTATTAATGCCATAACATCGTAAACATAAAACTGACTACAAGGAGTTCATTGCTAGCAAGAAGCAACCAGCATAAACATGCTTGTTTCATGACACCTCTGATTGTGTAATACAAAAGTCAGACTGAAGTAGAGAAGTCTACTATAGCATGCCTCCCCCTGGTACAAACAGGATTAGTTTGGAGTTTTGGGCTGAGCTAGCAGCACAGCAGTCTGTTGCTGACTGGCTACACCTATTACATCATATAACATGAGTCACCATATACCAAGACAAAAGCCTGATCAACAAAATAAAAAAAAGAAACAACTACATGAAAGACATGTACGTTGATGAGTTGTATTATTGCAGGATGTACTGTATATCAGGCAGAGCAACAATGTGTATCCATGATTCTTCATATTAAACTTAATATGTAATTGATCTAGCCACTTTTACTGTTATGACCATGACCATTCCAGTCAGCTCTCAACTGGAAGAAAATTCAACTCCGTTCTGCTTTGGAATCTATACCTTACAGACCTCAGGTTGATAGCGTCCCATTGAGTTTTGTTTCAGTCGCTTCATAGCAGCGTTCACCTGTCAGTCAGACACGTGGGATGATGTGTCCTCAGGATGACCTTTTCAAAAAGACCCCATGTACTCCCCATTAAGATAAAAGTCAGCGCCACTCAGAACTTCTCCAAAATGACAAAGTGGTCTCTCTCTGGAGCTCTCGTACCTCCCCTCTCATGTCCTCGATACCTCAGCCCTACACGCATCCCACGACAGTACGACTCCTACCTTCCTCTCTATCTCCTCCCACCTTATCATGCTTGTCTTCCTTCAGCTTTCTCGACACTCACATTCCACTCTCGTTGATGTGAGGAGCTCGTAGCCCAGGATGGTGTTGGAGAGGTTGCTCTCAAGTACTGTTCCAAGATCAGTAGAGACTTTGTTTTGCTTGAGTGCAAATGTTGAGAAATCTGATCCCAGATCTTTCACACTTGAGTTATCATTGACAGTAAAGCGCTGCAGTGTATGTGTGCATACAGACAGCAAGATATGCTTGACTCAAAAATGCTAACAGTGCTGATAAATAAAGAAAGATAAAGGGCTCCTTATAAAATGAAAGCATGCCATGAGATTAACAGAACCCTACTAGCTTTCATAATTTTTATTCTGTCTGAATGACATCTTGTCATGAACATTGCAATTCGATAAACACTGCAAATCAAGATCAAATGTCAGGACGTTACTGGTTTTTTTTTTTTTTTTGGTTAGATCACTCCATTGAATGCCTAAAATTTGTATCATGTGTTATATGTGTATAATTTATGTTTATATTTTGTTTACTTTCATTTCCAACATTATTTTCAGAAGTGACATGAATAAAGTACACACAAAGTGACATTTGAGTTAGGTCTTATTAAGTTATTGAGGACATCAACGGGTCAATATAGACAAATGTGCAATATATTTACAATATTTCCATGAGGTATATGTAAAGTACTTCAATTAATTTTTATTCTCTCTTTGTGTTTTGCATTAATATGCATGAAGCCACCAATGGCACTTTTTTCAAGTGCTACCTGAACAGCATCTCTGATTCAGATTTTTTTTTTGTTGTTATTGTTGTTTTTCTGGTTAGAACATCACTGTATTAATCTGAAAAGAGGGACATGGAATATTTCCTACATACCAGTTGAATGCCCATGGTGTAGTCTCTAGTATAAAACAAATTAAAAGTCATTTCATGCTATTGTTCAATGTATTTCAGTATGTTTTTTCATTTTTTCATTGTGGTACTCTTAGGAAGAACATAGGTGAGCACTATCAGAATGTGGAACATGGTCCACTTCAGATCTTTAACAAAGAAAGAACCACTTTGAGAACACTACTGATGGTAGGGTTGGATTTGCGCAAGGTGTATCTTCTACAGCAGTGATAACTGTTGAACATTGTGGGTAGAACACAGATGTTCAAACCAAACTCGTTTGTAGAGATCATAACTTGTCACTGGACTTGGTTACCTGTGCTTCTGTTACTCAGGTCATCTGCACATGTGCTGCTATTTTCACTAGATGAAGTAGGTAGGATATTGCCTAAGGCCCCCAAAGATTCAGAAATTGTTTGATGAGTATGAAAATAATGTAAATCATATGCTATGACTGACATGTTAGACAGTACTCTCGATCACAATCATCAACCACCAATGAAATATAGGGAATACAGTATCTTTGGGAAGATTGAAATAATATTCCTCTAGCACAGTTCCAGAGACTTGTAGAATCGTTGCCAAGATGTACTGAAGCTGTTCTGATAGCTGGTGGTGGCCCAAGACCTTACTAACTCATGTTTTTGTCACCAGGCTGTAGGTGTGTATTCAAGTCAACAGGTTCACCCATCCTAACCACCACTGGCAGTGAATACCACCTAGATTCTTTCTTCAACCAAATATTACTATAAATACTACTGTCAAACAGTCATGTCATGTCAGTTCTCATGTACACCCTATGGGGCTATCAGCCAGCTAACAGCTTGTGATGACACTTGGAGCTACAGGAGACCTATCCTCTAAAGCTGCCAGTAGACTCCTATCTCCCTATCATCTCCTATCTGCTCTTCACTTTTTTTATACATTCAAAGTCCATTCGGAGCTCCACGGCTGGTGGGTTCCCTCATCAGCATCCTAGCCTTGTTAGAAACATCCGTCATCAAGGCAGCATGAGGTTGATTGGTGCGCTTTACTTTGCATGAAAAGCTTCTCAGCTGGGTCAACTCACAATTACTGAGATCACGCCACTTTCTGGGATGGCACAATTTTGCAGCAGATGCGTTGTCAAGGCAGTGCATAGGCCTAAGTGTGTGGCATCTCCACCCAGAAGTAGTCTCCCAGATCTGGAAAAGGTTTAGCAAGGCACAGTTGGACCTTTTCATAGATGTTTTATTGACTCAGTCGATTGTGGTTTTCCCTGGTGGAGCTGGGCAGTCTGCTGAGACAGGACACACTGGTCCACCACTGTCCTCACTGTCTACTGTATGCATTATTGTTTCCTAACACTACTGTTCTTCTAATAATACTCATACTAGTCTTCAGATTACTTATCAATGACCTCCTGTCAGGTTACTTTCTCTTCTGAGTCTGCCCAGTCCCCTTGTCTTCAGCATCGACTGCACTTGATTCTTAAGCTGCCTATGTCTATGTATTTATCCGTGTCTGACTTGTTGTTCATTGGAAAGTCTTGCTTTAGCAAACTGCTGCTCCAGTTGACAATGTGAACTTGTTTTCCTGTCCTGTCATGTTTGCTTAATCTCTATGCGGCCACCTTTTCTGGTCTTCCTCTACCAACTGAGAAACTATCCACAACCTCTTTAAGTCTCAAAGATGCAGTAGATGCTTCCAATATTGGTGGGCTCCAAGTGGTACAGTCCTAAGAAATGGTGCTGGCTGTTGGTTTTGGCTGACAGCATTCTGGGCCCTTCTGACATTTCTGATTTCCTTCAGTAGCAGCCAGATTGTCCAGGTCTCAGCCAGATAGGTTGTCCTTTGGGTCAGAGTTGGTTTGGGGCTGACGCGGTTTATCAGGGTTACTGCTATAGTCACAACTCACTCCGTCCTTGGCTTTTGCAGGTTATTACCAAATACCATCATCTGGCTGCTCATGGAACATCCAACAATCACCTGTCTACTGTAACAATTTTGGACAACCATAGTCTTATTACCAGATTTGTTCATTTCCATATGATCTCTCCTTTGCCTCTTTCTCAAACATGTAAGTTGGTTTTGCACTTTGTATATCCAGCTTTCCCAAACAGATGTTAAGACCATCTAAATCTTCTCTGTAGCTGTATTCAAATCACTATGGTCATCAATCAAAAGTTACAGTAGTGAAAGTACTTTCACAGTAGTTTCACATAGTGAAAGATATTTTGATTTTGGTAGATCAGAGACCTGTAACAAAACGGGAACTAATGGACCATAGCCTCTATTACTTGCTGTCAATATGAAAGAGACCACTGAAGATATAGTGGGTTAATGTACCAGATAGTTTTTTTCATCTATTTAAGAATAAAACAAATATTTCTCTCTGTCTGCTTCTGTTACCACACATACACACACAAGCTCCTTAAAGCTTTATGCCCACATTTGACGCTAATGCACAGCTATTTAATTAAATGTTGCCAGATCCTTGAGCCAAGTCAGTAATCCAATAGCATGGTAAGACCTTTGTTAAATCCTCTCTCTTTAAACGCCCGCTTGCCCCTGTCACTGGCCTGAGATGCATTTCTCATCTCCTTTGTCAATCCTCTTTAGGCCTTATGACATTAATTTACATACATTGCATTAAATTCATACACTGGCACACGCACACACACACACACACACACACACACACACACACAGAGAGAGAGAGACCCAACTAAACCCACACTGCCTATCAATTTTGACATTGTCTCCTGCTATTATACATTTTAGGTTGTGTGGATCCTATAATCTTATAAGCTATGAGAGAGTGTGTCATTTAGGCATTAATCAAGCCATCCAGGGCTACTCTTTGGCTAAGATTTCCATAGTAATGCACCTGTCAATACTGCTAGGAGTAGGTGGACTGAAATCAATAGATACACCTGAATACAATCACTGGAATATAAATCCATTTCTTAGTGCAGTATGCATTTTGTACAATATAATCTACTCACTGTGTCACATAAGCAGACTTTTGCCTGTGAGAATGTAAACTCAACTTTGATAATGCCTTACTAATAGATCTATCTATGGCCAAGGTTTAACCTCTGGCAGAGTTCTTACCTCTTGGCAAAGGCAGCCAGGTTATAGGCTAAACTATTTTGGTACTTACTGAAATCCATGATGCCAACAAACTCTTTTTACACCAGCCACAAAGCCCCAAAGCATCAATGATCCACCACCATATTTGACAGTTTCTATGTAAGCTTTTTCTTGTATGCCAAACATGCTGATCACACTCATCGAAGGATGAAATCTTAGAGTGAAACCCTTAAGAGTTACTTTGTGTCAGGAATCAATGTTAAGTTTTTATAGTCAGTAGCTAGCCAGCAGCTACGCATGGAAACCACATATTTGTAGCTTATATTTCAGGTATTAGCTTATATTTCAGTACTATGTTATATATATACAAACAGGCTCAAGAATAGCTTCTTCCCAAAAGTGTTGTATATATCTTTTTTATTTTTTTGTATATATATTTTATGGATATATGTCTTTGTTTA
>JAOUWY010000038.1:16442843-16453552 GCA_025728095.1 Prietella phreatophila
CCTACCATTAAAATTATACACTGATCATTTCTTTGTTAGTGGGCAAACGTACAAAATCAGCAGGGGATCAAATACTTCTTTCCCTCACTGTACACTATTAAGGCATTATTGATTTTACACGACTTTTCTACATATTCTCTACAGCAGTGCCTTTCGGGATTGTACACAGGTCAAGGATTACAAAATTGAATGGACAGGTAGAGTAGTGGAAACGCTCTGATTGTGTGTGTATTGTGTGTTGTATGTTTTGCTGCCACTCCAGGCACAGGCATCGCTCCAGCAGCAGCTCCTCAAGAGGCTCCAACCACAGGAAGAGAAGCCGAAGCATAGAGAGGGGACGGGGCCACAGATCACGCCACTCTCGCTCCCGCAGTCGGAGGAGGTGAGGAGAAATGTTTCTTTGCTCAGTGTGGTATAAAATATACACTCACCAGCCACTTTAATAGGAACACCTGATCCTTGTAAGATTGCCCAGTCTGTTCCCTCCAATTTTGGTGAACCTGTGCTTCAGATCCCTGTTCTTGACTGATGGGAGTGAAACCCATCATGGGCTTCAGGCGGTACAACCCATCAATCTCAAGATTTGACATGCTGGGTGTTCCGAGATGCTTTTCTGCTCACCACGGTTGTATTTGAGTTACTATAGCCGTCCTGTCAGCTCGAACCAGCTCTGACCACTTTCCTCTCCTCATCGACAAGGCGTTTCCACCCGCAGAGCTGCTGCTCACTGGATGGATGTTTTTTGTTTTTCACACCATTCTGTGGAAACTCTAGAGGCTGTTGTGTGTGTGAAAATTCTTATGCGCAACAGTTTCTGAAAAACAAACCAGCACATCTGGCTCCAGCACTCAAAGCTAATATTTTTTCCCTATTCCGATGTTTTTCTGTGAGCATTAACTGAAGCCTTTGACCTGTATCTGCATGATGTTATGAATTGCACTGCTGCAACACGATTGGCTGATTGGATAATTGCATGAATGTGCAGGTGCTCGCATTACAGTGGCAGGTGATTTCAGACATTAGCAGAATAACATTTCACTGACAGAATGACGGTTCTGTGTTTTTCTGAAGGTTGTATGGCTCAATTAAAAAAAAGTAAGGTCTTTAACATTCTCATTTGTTCTTTGGTTTCTACAGCTGTTCAGCATTTGTGGCTGAACAGTAAATTAAGAATTAATTTAAGGAATAAGACAAGGAGGGGGAGGGCGGCAGAACACGTTTCCTCTGACTGTTACAAAGCCCTGACATGGGAGACTCCTTCCCAAAAAGTTTAATACATGTTAAAATACTGAACAAACATCTCCTCACAGAAAACGTCACCATAACGATAATATATAATACTTATTTATTTAATTCTGTGTACTTGGAGTGTGTTATTACTGTCGAAATAATAACATATTAATCAACACCTTCTAAACAATCAGAATAAATCTTTAAATGATGTGAAATATGAAAAAAAAAAAAAAATCTCTAACCGATCAGTCATAAAAGCACAAACATTCAGTCTAAAAATCTGCATAATTTGATTTTTTCTTTGCTCAGTTCCAAAGATGGTAGATGTGTCAAGAAATATTTTTGTTAGGCCAACATGAGTGTTTTATTTCAGTGAGGAAAAAAAACCCCCCAAACCCAGCAGACCTGTGAGTTTCAACTCGCATTTCAAAAGGAAAAAAAAAAAGAAGCTAAGCTGCACCCCATGTAAAAGCTTACTTCCCCCTCAAGTCTCTCTCATTTATACTTGTGCAGAATGACGGCTCAACTAATTAGCTTGTGACAGCCTGCCATTAAAGACCTTCTGTTTTCAGAGCCACTCGCTTTTCTCGCCAGCTGCCGGTCCTCTGCATGTGCTCACTCCCAATAAATACAGCAGTTATTAGCGCACGTTATGATTATTTCATTAATTAAGCACAGGCCCAAGCACCCTCGGGTCAAAGCGCTTTTTCCTGTCCTTGTGGCCCTTTAGAGCGAAGAAGACAAAGGGGGCACTTAGGCTGATTAATTAATGCAATTAAAACAATTATCTATTCACTGTTTATTGAAATGGTCACATTCCACTTCATGTACGTGTACACACACACACACACACACACACAGACTGTAGAGACCGTGTTCTTGTGTTAGAAAGCAAATGATTTCATTACCATTACAAATGTAGGTAAAGAGGTTGAATAGAATTTGGTGGTTAAAATGTTTAGGAGATTTTGTGCATCTGTAGGAGACGGAGAAATTTCTCTCACACAGAAAAGGATTTAATTATGAGCAGGTGCACAGTGAAGCACTTGGATGTGTAGTAGTTGATCAAATTGGTGTTAATCAAATTAAGTGAATGGGTCGAAGCATTTTTTTTACACAATTATCTGGTTACACCAGATGTAGCCTTTCAGCCAAAGCGTTATCTCTAAAGTTGCTCACTTAGTTTTGCACCGCAGCTAACGCGGCTAATGTAGCTAACACCTAATGAAACTCCCAAGTCTTCATACATCATTAAGCTGCTCAACTTCGTATTTATAGTGACGATCTTATCCAACAGCAGTGATGATTTGTATTCCAACATTTTAGCATACACAAAGTAGAGCTATATTATTGTGTCCATCACTTCAAGCTGGCCAGTACTTTTCAGTTTTCAGTGAAGGGAAATTGTAATGTTACAGCATACAAAGACATCCTAGACAATTGTGTGTGTCCAATTCTGTGGCAAAAGTTTGTGGAGGAAGTACATATGGGTGTGTCGTCCACAACGTTTTGTCCATATAAACGTGTTGTGTCCCAAATGACGTACTATACACCATGCACTTACACTATGCACTTTGTGTCTAGTGTATGAATTTTACAAGGGTAGTATCATTTAAAATGGAACTCTTAACAGTTTTTTACTAATCGCAAGTATACACCAACATCAGATGACTTCAAATGTACATAATGTGACGCCGCTAGCTTTAGCAGAATAGCCAGAGTCAACGAAAATGAATTTCTTCAGTTTAGTGTTGTCAGTGTTCGCTTTTATGCCCAGCATGACCTTTTTTGGATTGTGAGCAAATTTGAGCCAGTCACTGCCTGGTAGCCCCTCCTCTCAGTGTCAGTGCCTGGTAGCCCCTCCTCTATTCCGCTACATAAGCAAAGCCGCGACCGTTGAGTACATGAAGTGTCCGACATTCCACACTTAACTTTTTTCAGTTGAATAAGTGCATCATCCGGGTATTTTAAGTGCACCACTTCTTGTTGGAATTTTCTATGTGAACACAATACTTCTACTTACACTATTTATGCTTAAAAGTGGCTTAGAATAGTGCATATGTATGCGATTTGAGACGCACCTATAGACTTGTGTTCATTTTGTATAAAGGAATTGTATAAAGGAAGCTTATAGAGTCAGCTGGTTGCGTGTAAAGCCAAACATTTCTGCAGTTAAAGATCAGTTCAACCAGTTCATATTTTGACATCATTTATGCTGTCCCTTCTACCAATATCCGCTACCGTTTTTGTGGTAAAATACATGCTTCTCTCCTACTTGGGAAAGGAGGAAATTCACATTTCTTTTATGTGATTAGTCCAGCAGGATGCATTATTGTAGTAAGATTTGAAGAATGAGAAGTAGGCAGAAAAGTGGCAACAAATTGCACAGGCAACATGCACTATAAATGGCTGGTGTTTCATTGCATTTATAAAGTTATGTTTTAAGGATTCTTTGTGTAATGATCCTCGGTAATCAGTCGATGCGAAACTTTGATTTTAAAGAATGCCTTTTAGAATGGTACATGTGCTAGTTTTAAGTGTATATATACCAGTGCACAGATAGCAGTTGTCTTTGAGATTCTATCACGTTTTATTCTATCATGCTTCAAAATGTCAGATTTCAAAATGCGATTAAAATCCACCGAGCATATTTATTTGGGGGAAGAAAAAAAAATCTGAAAATTCAGACCTATTGTTACATCTCGGTGTTAGTGTGGACTGCAGTAGAAGTTGGGAAGGTGTGATTGGGTGTTTGTGAGCTAAGCTAAGTGGAACAGGTTGCCCCGGTCCAAGCAGCTATCCGTCACTGTCACTTTAAAACAGTTTGGGTCGACTTATGGAGTCGGGGACGAAGCGCCCTGATAAATCAGGGGCGGATTGAGTGGACAGCTCACTATGATTGATATACTGACAGGATATGAGCAAGCGCCATGTGAGATCTAAAATATGAGAGAAAGAGAGATGGGAGGAAAAAAAAAAACTACCCGTGGAGTGCATATTATTCATGCGAATAAGAATAATAACTGCAGCGTGGAGCTATTGCTGGTGAGAAGATTAGGGCAGTTTGGGAGCAAATATTGCTTTCCCTTTATGTGTAAATAATAAATAAATAAAAACCCGAAATTAGAATAATGCTCTATTATGGGCTGTAGTTTTTATTTTTTTCCCCCCTGTTCATATCGGAAAATGAGATGAACAGAAGGGACGCCCGTAGAGACTTGCAGTCTTTTCCTCGCCGACACGCATGACAGACGAGAGTAGCTCGAGTAGCTGATAACCCATTAGACATTAATGTTTATTCCCTTTGATCAAACCAGGCAGTTCATGCGGCGTGGATGCCGCTGCAAAGAAGCAATTGCTCAATATGTCTGTGTGCAGAGGGTCTGCAACCTCTTTATCATTGCAAATACAGATAAATTTTATCCGATCACGCTTTATACGCTTATGGTTTTTAGGGGGGAAAAAGGCGGATATTAGGAAAAGATTTCTTGCCTGTCGCTGTGCTCAGGTTAGCTTTGGAATGAAAGTTGGTCGCTTAAGAAGCACTTGATGAGATTTTGATTATTATTATTATTTTTTTGTGGCTAACTGTTTTAGATGTCACTCTTTTTAACAATTAGGCACTGCAGAGGTTAAGAGGTTAGTTGCAGCCGACCGCAGCGTTGCCTGACCTCAGATGAAAGTCAGCACAGTGAAAGTGATCAATATTTCATTACTCGTTGATCTTGTTGGATTAGAGCAGCTGGAGATGACGACACGGCTTCCTCTCTGTGGATGTGAGGTCTAGGGTGCAGGCCACGTTCTGCAGGTTGGTTGTTCTTTAGCAGGACAGGATCAGGAACCCAGAAGGTGTCAGTGAAAGCTTTGCTTCTTCTCTGCAGTGCAACGAGGTGTACATGTATGTAGTGACTTTCCCTGCTGCTCGTTCATCAAAGCAACGTCGTTGCTAAGAACAGGACGACGAGGAGGACGCAAAGGGGAATAGACACACGGGTTCATGCAGTTGGCATCTGTACGTGACTTGAGAGAGACCTTTCGGGGTACTCGGGAATCATGCGGTTGCTGACATGGGATTTAAAAGATGATAATAATAATAATAATAATAAAATACAAGAAAATAAAGAACAGGTGGATGCCCAACCCTACATATGCTCTCTTAAGCTGTTTGTTTCATTCAGTCATTCATTCATTTAAATTCATTACAATTCAAGCACATAACTGTTGCTCCGTGTCTGCAGACGTAGAACATTCTGTTTTTGTCCGTAGGTCTCCGAGGTGACGTCAAGACACTGATCTGGAGAACAAACGTCCCATGAAAACAGTGGCCTGTAAAGGCGTCTTTATTAATTACAATATTTGAAATGACCAATTTATACTACAGCGATGTTGAATTCTCTGTTCCAATCGTTCAGAATATTTGCGGTTTATATTACTAATACGTTACCGTTTCTGTAGTAACAACTCGTGCAGGGACTTGTACGGTGGATGCGCCACATGTACAGGTTTAAAAACCTGAGCCATCGTTGAAATGGCGGATTATTTTGTGAGAATTTCTGGAAGGAGTCTCCAGTGTCAGTCTTTTTCAACACGAGGCAGGGCACGACTGTTCGTAGCTATTGTAACACTAGTCATAACAAGGGCTAATTTGTTACGCAGTTGTTCGACAACATTAGATGTAACTTCTAATGGAGAAGAAGTGTTGTAGTAACTTGGCTCCATGCCAGGCCGCATCACACCAGCCTCTCGTTGATTATTTTCCTATAACTACGCCCTGTTGTTATTTTCTCTCTTTAGTACCAGAGATTTTTCCACAGATGCACTTTTGGGGATTGGAATAGAGGTCAGGACCTCCTTCTAACCCCTAATGTCCTCTCTAGATAGGACTCTCCTCTCTCTCTCTCTCTCACACACACACACACACACACACACACACACCCCCCAACATGATTGACTTGTAAATCGTTGATTCAAGCTGAAGCCTCACTCGCTTTTGGCAGGGCGTGTGTTCTTTATTTAATCAAAATCAACATGCTTACACTAGCCCAGATCTGAGAGGCCACGCTTTCCTTTTTCTTTTCTTTTTGTTGTTGTTGTTGTTGTTCCTCCATCGCTTTCTCTTAGTCTTCTTTATTCCATCCTTACATCCAGAGTGCATGCCGTCTTTTTTATTTTTTATTTATATCCCCCCTTCACTAGAGGCTAGACAAACGCTGCTGGCCTTTGTTGTCAGAAACCTTTATTTACCAAAGAGGAGAGTAAGTGAGTGACACGGCAGAGGCCTTTTATCCCCGGCTAGCCGCCAGCACAGCTCCCTCCGCCTGCCAAAAGAAGCCCCTCTGGCCCTCGTGCACCCTCCTCCACGCTTTCCCTCCGCCCGACACATCCAGTTACAAGTCCGCTCCCCTGGGTGAGGAAGAGCTAGCTGCTCTGCCTCACATTGGGTTCACTCAAACAGTGACTCTAACCCTAAGCACAGCCCTACATATATAAATATATTTGTTGCATTCATCCCATAATGACCCATTTTCCATTTTTACAACGCTGAGAACATTGTACTGAAACGTGAAACTTTCTGTACTCTGCTCAGATTCTGTTCCGAATGTGAAAAATCTCATTTTTATTCTCATGTTCAGTAAGAAGGTCCGCTCGGGTGGTGTTTGTAAATACGAAACAATAAAAGGTGATTTATGGTCACGTTCCCTTTACATGATATTTTTTCTGGGAAGTGGTGGACCAGCGGATAAGGTTCTTCCACCACACGAGTGAGTCTCTAACCCTTAACTGCTCCCCTCGCTTTAAGTCGCTTAAGGATCGAATCATCAGCCCATAATGTAATGAATAAAGGTAAATGTAATTTGTACTCGCGTCTGCCTTGAGCAAGCACGCGAAGGTGCCTTTTATGTCTCTCTATTTTCATATCTCAGTATTGTTTACAGTGGCCGGGGGATATAATAATTGGGATGAAAATAAGATGCATTAGGTAATTTAAAATGCATTATACAATTGCATTGCTATGAAATGGAACAGATCGCCTAGCTACTGAACAGAACTATATTACACAAATTGGTTTTATTACAGGAACAAAATATATATTATTCAGACTAAAACACGCGCGCACACACACACACACACACACACACACACACACACGCACGCACTTTACCATACGCACATCCGTACTCCTCTGTGTGAGCCGAGCCCGGATTAATCCGTTCCTCGGATTCCTGTGTTTTTGCCGTGCCAGACTCAAAGAGCCATTTTGCGCTTCGATTACCCTCCCTCGTATCTCGGACCCCGTGTCAGTCACGCAGGGATGGAGGATCTTTTGTTCACCAAACACATAAATATGGAATGGATAAATATTATAATTTGTAAACACGGATACCCCGAGGCCAGGTGAACGTGGTCTGATGCTGTGCATCTTTTGCGTTTAAAGAGCAGGGAACTCAAAAGGAGACTGGAAGAACATCAGTGCAAATCAGACGGCTGACTGGTCAAAGGTCAGTGCAGTGATCTTTATTCAGGAAGCAAGCTTGTTGCCCCTATAGTCGCTCATTAGCCACTGGACAGTGATTCAGAGTAAATATTAAGGCCTGTGGTTTTTACCTTGACCTTTCTTGCTGTGGAGGAATGTGCTAGGATTCCTCATTATGCTCTATTTCTGCTATAGTTGTGACTCTCCAGTGTCTGTGTGTGTGTCTCTCTCTCTCTCTCTCTCTCTCTCTCTCTCTCTCTCTCTCTCTCTCTCTCTCTCAATGTCTGTCATAAGTGACGAGACAGATTTTCAAAGCTTTTTAAATGATCTTCCCCTCTTTTGGGGCCATGTGAGCGTCCAGTAAGGTCTGGGAATAAAATACGCTTTGTCTGTTTTTAATCCCATTCAAAGCAACGTTGGTCACGCACCCCCCCCCCCTTTTTTTTCTTTCTTTTTTTTCTTTTTTTTTTTTTTTTTTATAAACGTTTGTTTTTGGAATAGAAAATGAATTTCTCCCCATCCGACTTCTATCCTAATTTCAGCTCTTCTTGAAGTTCTTCGAAATTGGGTTTTTAAATGCCAATTAGGAGGTTGAATGTAGCGAAATGAAAGCACCGGCGCTAGCAGAACGGCGTCACCTTCTGGCTGCTCGGGCTTTTGATAGAAGAGCCCGCCGAACCTTTTGGCTCCGAGCACCGCTTTGAGAAAAAATATCCTGCCTAATGAACACATTAATTAGAACCATAACTATTTATAAGATGATAATTTGAAACGAAGCGAGGTAAACTGGGCCCTTCCTGCAATTAATGGCGGATTAATTACGACCGGTAATGAAGTGGAGGTTTGAAACGCATTAAGGTGAAGTACAGAGGAGCGTTGCGGCTTTGTGATCACTGGCGTAATTATTCCGCCGTCCATTCCACCCCCCTCCCCACCCCACGCTCGCTCAGCGCCGGCTAATCAGCATCGTTGCACCATTACATATGCACTTAAAAGGACTTGCCAGCGCAATGACTGCCTAATTATTTCTAATTGGCAGACCCAAGCGTGGTCGCCGTGAAAGGAGGAAAGAGATCCGGCGCTCAGAGACAGAAGTGACCCGAGGTCTGGCTTGGACTTGTGTATCTGTTGCATGGAAACACCCCACTGACCGTTATAAAGGTCACTTGCCTGAAGTATTTGGATTTAAAAAAAAATAATCCAAGCTTTTTTGCTATTTCTTGCTTTAATTAATGTTAATTGCCTCACAGTGAGGATATCCTTCCAGATCCGTGTGATTTGACGAGACTGATCGCATGCCCACGATTGAGAAATCGCGTTTATCCGGTATCTCTCAAGCAGGCCCAGACTTCAGCGAGCGATCTGAGTAGTTTCTCGTTCGGCTCGAAAACGTATTCTGAACAACAGAAGCAAATCGTTTATTCCGTACCGATTCGAAAGCGTTGCCGTCAGTGCTCGAGTACCGGGTAAGTCGGACGTCTGCGCGGAGCGCTCCAAGCGTCGCTGAAAACCCCCTTTCCCCGGTAGAAGTTGCTGATGCTCGCCTCTAAGCAGAGCCATGTGTCAGAGCGTGTACGAGAGACACCATCATCTCCCCCAACAGCACTGGAGCAAATTGTACTGTAATTAAATCCAACGGTGCACTTGTCTCTCCCTCCGCTGTTCTGACAGCACCAATATGGTTCCAGTTACCAGTGTAATATTTAGGTGTAACAAAAAAGCAAGAGTGAGAGGAAACACTAATAAAAGAGAAATCTGGATTATGTGCTTCTTGACTGAAATCATGACACCCGCTGGAAAGTAATGAAACACTTATCCCCCCCGCTCTTGATATTGGCGAGTCCTTTTTTATTTCCTGTCTTGTCAAGCTTGCAGGGGAAACCTCTGGCTGATTTCGGATGAAGCCGGGAAACATATGAGCTGCCAGCTGCACGCGGCATGTGTGATTGGTGGAGGAAGAGATGAAGCAACAGTGCCAAATCAGCAGGTTTCCACTAGCGTCGTGGTTTCTGACCTGGTGATGAATGCTCGTGCTATTTCATGCTTTCATCTGAGGACTCGCTAGACTTTGGTCATGTAATCCTGAGCTCCAATAGCTTTCTTCATCATCATGGAGATGATTGACCCGTAACTCAAAGTGAAGTGCAGAGGCAAGGAAGAGTCTGCTAAATGCGTGTCTGACCTGGGTTAGAATGCGGTGCCGCTTGTAATTCGTGAAATGTATTGTAAAGCCTATTAGTTTTAGTTCAGGTTCTGAATGACGTATGACGGTCCAGATATGCAGACCTGACACGCATTTTTCTGTGGAACTCGGAGCATGCTGGTATGAGTTATTAATAAAAAAAAAAAAACCCCACCAAATTCGCAGTCTTTTTTTTTTTTCTTTGGCGCTTCCCAATAAAACTGCCATAGGAAGTAATCGGCATGTGAATGTGGGATGATTGACAGTTGCACAGGTGTTTTGAACTCTTCAATATTAACTGACCCTGCTGGTAGCCCCGCCCCCTTCCTCAATCTCACATCAATCTCTCGTCTCGATTTTGAAAGGTGTGGGTGTCGCTTTCTGTAAAGTTAAATGGAGACCGGTTGAGTTCTTTAATGTGAAAAAAAAATTGTCAGCGTATGCTCAACTTTTAACGAGACAAGGAATATATTATATATAAAAATGTGTGATGCTATTTAGGGATGTCTCGATACCAAAGATCTAGTAGTTGGTACTGATACCACTAAGAGTACTCGATACCACAGTGTGGTATAAAAATAAACAATCTCTCCTGGAGGACATCATCCTCTGGTTGATACTGGGGGTGGGGGGGGTAATGAGTCTGACAATGAGTCTTGGAGGTGCACTCCTAAACATACACACACACACCTTATACTCTGAATACAAGCATTACCCTACTTTTTTCACAGACTTTGAACACTGCGGCTAATTTATGGATTTTTACGGGCTAATGAGTTTCATGCCGCCAAAACATTTAGCCTCGTCACATCGGACCAA
>JAOUWY010000038.1:16476474-16487832 GCA_025728095.1 Prietella phreatophila
GGAGGTGGCAGGCTTAGCAGGGGGCCTGACACAGCCTCGTGTGTTGTTGTTTTCATTAAACATTTATCACACCTCTAGGATGACAGCAGGCATCTCTGAGTCCCGCACGACATGTTTTCATGCAAAATTTATCGAAAAAGACGAGACGTTGTAAAACGATCTTGCTGCCTTTCACCACTGACAAAGGGTAAACGTGTGTGTGTGTGTGTGTGTGTGTGTGTGTGTGTGTGTGGGCATATGTAGGTAATGAAGAGAGTTAAACCGGCTAAGTGTCATTCTGTATATGTAATTGGTTTGAGTCTGGGCATGAATTCCCGCCTTCAGTTGACTACACTTGTATTTTCGATGGCGTGTTTAAAACTCCATAGATTACAAAAAAAACAACAACAACATACATGACCTGTAATTTCTTTCCTCACTGTAATAACAGTGCCAAGCCTGTCAGGTAAGGATGTTTGTCCTAATTCTCTGCTTGACTATGTGTGTAATTCAGCTAGAGGTCATAGTTCCATGTTTCTCAACACTCATAAATAATCTCACAGGTTCTCTGTTGGATTGAGGATCTGAATTTCCCATCAAGCTCATCAAACAAATCCCACGCTGATTTTTGGCTCTATGCTGATCTGTCTCCTACAGTCATAGGAGTTAAACCGGCTAAACTTGTATCTCTACCAACAGTATGTTTTCCTGTCTTTCTTTATGCTGCAGTAAACTTAAGATAAGATAAATTTTATTGGGTTGAACCGTACTGTTTAGCTTTGCAGGTACATCCTTCTCCTTCCTCCCTGACACAACATAATCAACATCCAACTTACACATAACCCACTTTACCACTGTTTCATTATCCTACACGTGGAGGTAGAGTTGTGGCCGATGGTAATTCCTCAGGCCTGGCTGCTTTATGGTGGAAAGAGAGAGGGCAGAGGGAATGAGAGATTGATTTGGGGGCTGAAAATGATCCAGAGGAGCCGCTTATGAGATCCTAACATGACAGGCCTCTGTGTGGATTTACAAGCATTATGGAAATGTGCTCGTCCACACATACACGCTCAGACAGTGCAGCGTTTGTCGTTTTGAGTGAATTCATTAAAAATGGAGGAAATGTTTCATTAGTCGTCCTTTCAGCAGTGACGCTTGTTTTTCTCCTCGATGGCCATTAAAAGCCTCTTGTAGTGATTTGTAGCAATTTGTAGAAATGATGAGATTAACGAGGATTTTGCCTGGCTAATTTCTGAACAAAACCAGAAGCTAACTTTTTCTCATCGTGTCAGGAGGCGATACGTTTTGATGACTTTTCTTTATTGGTCAGTCGTCTGTGTATTTCATAAATCCTTTAAACATTCTGTCGTCTTCTTTTCATTACAGTGCATTCACACTAGCGAGCGACTCGCAAGTCGCTGGTGTCGCTCGAAGTCTGTCTTTTATTGGCGTGGGGTATTGAACGCTACTCTTGTCGCTACTGGGCATGTACAATCGTCCATCAGTGAAAAAGGGTTGTAGCTGAAATATAACGTTTACAGCACAGGATTTACTACAGTACTTTATTTACAGCTGTTTAAAACGGACTGAAAATGCTAATGGCTTCGGATTAGTTTTGTTAGCAAACTAGCAATGCAGGCTAACACGGCTTAGTGCCGTTAGTTAAACACAGTCAATTCCAACCTTCTCCAGAGACGCCAAAGATCTGTAGTACTTCCTTCCAAGCTTTATTTTTCATACATGCATTGAGCCACCAAAGCAGCCCTGACCAATTGAGGCATGGACTCCATACGACCTCCGAAAGTGTGCTGTGGTATCTGGCACCAAGACTTTAGCAGCAGACCCTTTAAGTCCTGTAAGGTGTGAGGTGGAGCCTCCATGAATCGGACTTGTTTGTCCAGAACATCCCACACACACACACTCGATCGGATTGAGATCTGGGGAATTTGGAAGCCGAGTCAACACCTTGAACACTGTCATGCTCCTCAAACCGTTCCTGAACAATTTTTGCAGTGTGGCAGAGCGCATTATCCTGCTGAAAGATTCCGGGGAATACCGTTGCTATGAAGTGGTGTACTTGGTCTACAAGGTTTAGGCAGGTGGTGCGTATCAAAGTAGCATCCAAATTAAATGCCAGGGCCCAAGGTTTCCCAGCAGAACATGGCCCAGAACATCACACTGCCTCTACCGGCTTGCCTTCTTCCCATAGTGCATCCTGGTGCCATCTCTTACCCACGTAAGTGGCACACACACCCAGCCATCCACGTGATATTCAAAATGTCTTTTGGCAGTGGACCGGGGTCAGCATGGGCACTCTGACCCGTCTGCGTCTGTGCAGCCCCATGCATTGTGTATTCTTTAATAGCCACCAGTAACTCTGATCGGACCGGACGAGCTAGCCTTCACTCATTTGTCCTGCTTTGGCGAAATCTTCTGTAGCGCACCCCATTTCTTGTTTATAACTAATTTGCGACGGGCCACTGGAATAAAATCCTTCCTCGTGGCTCATTAAATTACGCAGTTTGTCACTCAGTAGTACGCATACAAACCTACGGATTGTTTTGTTCATATTTCCATGCCGGTTTTTCATCGCCGTTCGAATTTTTTCCTCATCAGTCTTTATCTGTCTAACGTCGTCACGGAGTTGCATAAGATGAAAGGGCTGAAGCTGTGCCTGTGTATTCCGCGAATGCTATTATTTTGGGGTTTCTAATCAGCTCTCACTCTAAAACCCCATACAGTGCTGTGATCCCTTCTGCTTGTGGTTGGACAGTATATACTTTCCGCATGCATAGACAGATTGTTGACATCCGATACAACAATAGCAGCTTTGAAATAGTAAAGCTTGATCAGTGCTACATTCACAACTCGAGGAAGTGTTCCTGCCAGGTTTATTATTTTGACAGAAATAAATCTACGACTTGCACAGCTGTTGCAAGCTGTTTTGTGTTTTTTTAAAAAAATTTTCTATACTAAATCTAGGAAACCCATCAAACACAAGTGCGTGTGGTCTTTCGTAACACGCCGTCCAGGATAATTACCTTGTTATAGGGATGTAATTAGTGCTGAGCTGATGAAATTAGGAACAGCAACTGTGTGGTATCAACACACACGAGTTGGTAACCCCAGTGAGGCGACGTGCCAGAGGACGCGCCGGCGTTTGTGTCAAATCGACACGGGCAGACCTGCCACGGCTTGTTACGATGCTGAAAAGCCATTAAATATTACACAGAGGGGTATTACGTTATTAGAACAGGATTGCCGTTGAGTGGAGTTGCTCGATCGCCTAGCTGTGTACACGAGCATAGAGCACATTCACCGAGTTTTTCCTTCGATGTGGTTTTTCTGCAAAATGTGTAATGTAAGTTGCTTAAAGTGAAGTGTATCGATGAAGAATAGTGCTAAAGTTGAATGGATTTTCCGAAGCAAACGAAGGTAGCGTGTTTTTTTTTTTTCGTGTCCAAAACCGCAGACTACGTATTTGCCAAGCTTCACACAATCTTTTCGCATAAACGTCAGAGTGAGCTGCTATAAGTTATCACACAAAGAGTTTTCATTTTTTTCCCCGCTCAGTAAAAAAAGGCAGATGAACAAATCACCATGTGGGAGTGAGTGTGGAATGATTGACAGTTGCACAGGTGTTTTGAACTCTCAGATATTAACCGAGACCCTGAAAGCCCCCGCCCACTTTCCTTCAGATCTTCTGCCGTTGCAGCACATCCACCTCAAGGCTCGAGGTGCGTTCTGAGATGCTTTTCTGTTCGCCGCGGTTGTAAAGAGCGCTCATTTGAGTTACCATAGCCTACCTGTGAGCTCAAACCGGTCTGGTCATTCGTCTCCGACCTCTCTCAGAGGCGTTTCTGCCACCAGAGATGCTGGATGCTTTTCCACGTCATTTTGTGTAAACGTTAGAGACTGTCTTCTGTGAAAATCACAGGACATAAGCCGTTTCTGAAATAGTCAAACCAGCCTGTCTGGCACCAACAAGCGTGTCGCGAATTCACCGCGATCACAATTTTTCCTCGTTCGGCGTGAACATTAACTGAAGTTCTTGACCTGTCTCTGCATGATTTTCTCCATTATGCTACTGCTTGGAGTTAAATGCTGTTCAAACTTCAGTTTTAATTGCGTCGTATTTCTTCCTTTCTGAGAATATAACAGGAGCGGATGCAGACGCTGGCTTGTAAAAGTGTCTAAAGAAGCGCTTTTTTTCCCTCAAACGATCGTCTTTTGCTTTATTTGTTGGACTGTGCTTGTTTGAATTTTCTCCAAGTTTGCTTAACTTGAAACACACACACACATTTACAGAAGCGCACTCTCAGAGCAAGCCCCAGGACAAGAAACCACACAGCACTAGAGAACGCTCGAGGCCATATTGGATTAATTTTCTCCTTTCTTCCTCCTCGGCTTGAGAGAAAGAGGGACTTTCTGTCACTTAGCATGGCGGTTAGAGGGAGAAAGGAGAGCGCCGGCTGGCTTAGATATGAATAAGAATCACAGATTGGCCGATCGCTGCACAGAGGGGGCTTTGTGAACACTTATCCCGTCTGTACAGTGACGGCTGAGAGCCCGGATAATCACCCTAATCTAGTTAAGGTTAAACAGGGCCATGACTACGCGCGCGCACACACACCTCTGTACAGAAGCAACCCAGAATCAAAATGGCAACACGAAGGCTGTCATATAGATTATTCAAATGGCAAACAGTCCAGCTTCCCGCTCACTGGCCAGCGATGTGAACGAAATTCAAAGAGCTCAACACGCATGCAGATCGTTGAGGTGCAAGATTCAGATCTTGACAAAATATGTAGAGAGATGTGTTATTGTTGAGCTTTTCTTCTTCTTACTTGCAACCAGGCTGAAATGGCAACTTGTTTACTGTCGACTCTTTTCTGACTCCTCATTTTCTTGTTCTCTTTTTCTCATTTGTTGGCGTTGGATGGTCAAGTCTTCTCATATATGTGTATACTTATTTGTCTACCTCACCTGTATTCTCCGGTCATTTTCTTCCCTGGTGATGCTCTGCAGCTGTCTTCAGTTCCTGCTGGTTCTTGGGGAGTTTTGCCTTCAGTCTAGCCTTCAGCAATGAAATCAATGTTCAGTTGGATTCAGGTCAGGTGATTGACTTGGACATTGCAGAACATTCCACTTGTTTGCCTTAAACAATCCATGGGCTGCTTTCGAAGTATGCTTGAGGTCATTGTCCGTCTGGACTGTGAAGCGACTGTGAAACATTTGGCAGAATCTGAGCAGATAATATAGTGTTATACAGTTCAGAATTAATCATCATCATCGATAAGTGGAAGGAAACCAGTTCCATTGGAAGCCCGTACATGTACGTAATGCTTAATCATTCTGGTACAAGTTAATATTTGGCTCGGTTGTCCATAAGATGTTGTTCCAGAACTTGTTCCTAATCTGGCCTTCCTAGTTTTGTGGCTTACCAGTGGTTTATATCTTGTGGTGAACAGTCTGTATTTACTCTGGTGAAGTCTTCTGTTGATTTTTGACTTTGATACAGATATGCCTACCTCCTGGAGGGTGTTCTTGATCTGGCCAGCAGTAATAAAGGGGTTCTTCTTCTTCTTCAGGGAAAGACGTTTTCGGTCATTCACCGAAATGTTCCCTATCTCACCAGTTCATTCTTGTCTTTTTAAGAATGTACCAAATAGTTGATTGGGTAATCACACCTAATGTTTTTTTTTTCTGTGTTTCTGATGGGTTTGCTTTTATTTTTCAGTCTATTAGTCTAATTATGGCTTGCTTCAGTGGCACTAACAGGTCTTTGGATGTCATATTGAGTGAAATTTATATCACTGTATAATATAATGTAATAATAATGTATATAATTTTAAAGGCTTAAATTAAATAAAAACCTACACATAAAAAAAAAAAAATAATTGAGGCTTTAGTTTAGCACTTCCATCAATGAAACAACTCAGTACAGCCTTGTTGTGTCATGTTGTTGCACTGAGAAACAGCATGAGGGCGCTGTGGGATACGGTACTGTGAGTGCACGCAAGGGGAGAAGTGGATAATAAAGAGATGGACTGAAACACGTTTGCGCTTTTCTCTGATGAATACTTAATTTCTTTTACAAGTGTAGTATAAAGTGTAGTATACCACAAGCCTATAAAACTTTGAATGAAATGCCACTAGGACATTAACTGAAATAATATGTTCAAATCTCATTATTAAATAAAATAAAAAAACACTGCTGGGTGACATGCCTGGAGATGGCTCCTGATATTTGTCGTGTTCAAACGTGCCCGTTTGAACGCTTATTTTTTTCCCGGCTTCATCCAAATGTATTGGTTCACCTCTCTCCTTAGGCACGAATCCAGAATGTTCCCAGATCACTGATGTAACATTTGATTTCCCAACACTATCCATCACAGCAGCAGGACCCACAAAAACCCTGACTGGATTACTTCCGGTTGAGATACACGCTAAAGAAAACCCATTCCTGAAATTTCCGTTCAGTAAAGTCTGTAGTTTAAACGCACGGGTACATTCAGTAAACAGTACCACCAGAAAGGACAGAAATCTCAGCGACTGATCCGATTTTAGATGAATTAGATGCTAATGTTGGCTGCTCAAATCTTCGCTGCTGTCTGTCTGCTTTATGTATAAAAAGAATTTTATCTAGACTGCTTTACTTGCTGCACAATGCTGCAAGTTTCATGATGAGATTCTACACAGTCAAAATTTTTGCTAGCGTCAGGGATTTTAATTAGCAACAAAGTTTGGGCTGCTTAGTTTTTTTAAGTAGCTTTTTTCCGGTCAAGAAAAATAGCCTGGTGATGACATGTTATAGGACTCTCATTCCTTTTTAAAATAACCAGGATGTGTTATTAGATGAAGATGAACTTTTTGAATTACTACAGAATGAAAGTCTACCCTGCTACATCAAGGTAGATTAATAAGAGTTACGATGACTTTTTGCTCTAAGGCATGTATTTTGATTCGGGTATTTTGCGTAGTGTGATTCAGGTGCGTGTGTTTGATTTGTGTGTGAATCGTGTACACGTTTGTGTTTGCTTTGCAATTACGACTCGATCAGATTTCTCGGAACAGAAACGAGGATTGAGAGAAAGAAGGGAGGAGACTGAAGTGCACCTTTTTTTTTTTTTTCTTCTTCTTTTTTTCTTTTTTCCCGGGGTCTCACAGAAGGGCCCCAGGGCCGGGCAGGGACATTGAGAGAAGAATGGACACAGCTGTACACTCTCTCTGTCTCTCTCTCTCTGTCTTTTCCCCTGGTTTTTACACAATGTCATTCTCCTTAGCCTACACTCTATTATGTAACAGTTTGAGCATGTCTGGAGGTGAAGAGACTACACTGTAAACAAATGCTCAGGGGTGTGTGTGTGTGTGTGTGTGTGTGTGTGTGTGTGTGTGTACACTCTTTATTCACACCTCAAGTCTGCGGAGAGGTGCACAGCACAATGCAGGGTTAGAGACTGAAACTGATTACCTTGTTAACTCCTGGCTGAGAATGGAGCCCATGCGCCAGAGCCCCGATTTGCAAATGAATCAGTCCATTCTTTGGCCCTCACCCTTATCCTCCTCCCTTGCCTCTTTTTTTTTTTTTTTTTTTTTTTAATTCCATGCCAAGATCATCTTTTTAAACTCCGCCATGACAGCTGCCACGCTCGCCACAATTGTCTCACCACACTCTGGCCCACAACTGTGTCGGCAGCCAAAAGTTCTCCGTGTGCGATTATCCCTCCCGCAGCACAGCCTTATTCATTGTGTACAAGTGTTTCAATTTGTGGCGTTTCCTTCTGGAGAGAAAAAAAAAAAAACCCACAATATAGGAGAACCACATTGTCTCTTACTCAATAATGGAAAGGTTTTTTTTTTTTTATTTTTTATTTTTAATTCGTCAAAGTTCTAATCGGGCGAAGATGAAAAGACATCAGGCCATTGAGGAAACCGGAGGGAAATAGATTTTTCACTCGCTTTTTTATTCTCTTGTCCCCCTGTGCAGCCATTTGTCTGCCCCCCCAACCCACACACCCCCTTTTAAATAAGAGTCAATTTTCTTTAAATTGTGTCCCCTAAATTAAATTTCTCCCTGCCATGGAGACTAATAATGTACCTCTCTCTTGCTCTGTCCTCAGAGGCTCCAGTAAAAGTGCAATTTGCAGTTCTGGCCTCCCGGAGAGATGAGCAAATCCCAATTAATCCCTTAAATGACGAGATGTTTCATACACTCAGAGTGATTAAACAAATGATAAGAATTTCCTTAGAACAAGTTCAGTTTGGCGAACCACATATGTGGCTTGTATGTAAATGAACTTGCGGTTTATGTAGTACACACACACAATAGAGTATGGTGTGTGGGACGTTTCTAATGAACTTAGCAGATTCTGTTTCCCAAAATATAAACAAATTAGTCATTTAAACCACAATGAGTCTAACCCTCACAAAGCGCTGACTGTAGATTAATGAAGGAAGGTGGTAAACACATCGTACAGCACTGTGTTGCATCCAGTACACTCCTGCGTTAATAAACCTGGCTTTACTTTGTCCTGCAAGCTTCATATCTAATGCAGATTTTGAATAAGACTTGAATGTAACTCAGAATTTCTGACAACAACAACAACGCCTCCTTGACTTGGAATTCGTGTTCGGAGAGTCAGGAAGGTTACTTCAACCATGTGATTCCAAATCAACATGGATACTCAGAGCATGAACAGTAAACAAACTAGCATGTATTACCTTTATCTCGAAATGAGTTACAGTGCCCTCTACTAATATTGGCACCCTTGGTAAATATAAGCAAAGAAGGCTGTGAAAATTCTTTTTTGTTTAACCTTTAAAAAAAAAATTCACAAAAATACACTGGTGGTATGGATATCAAACAGTTGCAAACAAAACACAGGTTTATCAAAATATTTTTGTTAAATATAGGTGTGCAACAATTATTGGCACCCCATGAATTCATATGAGAAAAATATACTTGTGGTGTATTCCCATTGTTATTTTTTGTTTTCTTTTTTAACACCTGAGTGGCTAGGAAGAGGAAATTGTTCAACCATGCCTTATACAGGGATATAAATATGAGGGAGCACATAGGCCAAATTCACTTAGTCATTCATACCAATGGGTAAGACCCAGGAATATAGCTGTGATGTGCAGCAAAAGGTTGTTGAGTTTCACAAAACGGGAACTGGCTGTAAGATGATAGCACAAGCATTGTAAATGATAATGATGCAATTCCAAGTTGTGACCTTTCTTTGTGTCTTGTGGTTTCAACGCAGTCTCAGTTGAGATCCACACCTCTTTTATTCCACAAAATGGCCCTTTCATGTATTACTGAAGTGTCTACTATGATTATTTGAACTGATGGTGTTTAATCGTGGTTGATTTGGATATGGGGTGGCTTAGTGGTCTGCACGATTGCCTCGCATCTCCGGGGTCAGGGGTATAAAATCCCACCTCCACCCTACATACGCATTGTTCGCATATTCTCCCTGTGCTTCGGGGGTTTCCACCAGGTACTCCGGTTTCCTCCGCCAGTCCAAAGACATGCATTGTAGGCTGATTCACGTTTCCAAATTGTCCATAGTGTGTCAATGTGTGTGTGATTGTGTCCTGCGATATCCTGGCTCCCCATCCAGTGTGTCCCCTGCCTCATGCCCCATGTTCCCTGGGATAGGCTCCGGGCTCCCTGGATCCTTGTGTAGGAAATGTGGTACAGAAGCTGGATGGTTGGATGATATGCATATGACTTGTTTTTGTCATGGTCCATTATTTGTGTAATCTAGACAATTTAATAGCAAATTTGAATGATTTATCATGATTTATACTCCAGTACTGTTGAACTTTTTTATAATCTCTGTTAGTAATTCCGACTGCATGACAGATCACAGGTTTATATTAATGTGCTCGTTCTGATACATTACCCTGTCTATAATAACAACACATTCACAGGCACTTGTATGGCGGATTAAAAAAGATGTTGATATTTTCGGAAGGAGTCTCCAGTGTTAGTGCTTTGTAGCAGTCAGAGGTAACGCTGGAACGTTAAGTTTTCCCACACAACCGATGTTAAGTCGGTTTCTCAGTAACAAGTTGAATTTTTTTCTGTCTTATTAACTTCAGCGGAAATGACGACTGTTTAGCTCTTCTAATGCAAGTAATATGAGGAGCTAAAAGATTTACTGTACTTGTGAATAAATATCTGTTTGTTGGAGAGCAGACAATGAAATTGTTTATGGAAACAAATTGGCAGTTAATGATTAGCAAAAATATTGTACTTGTGACCGGCCCATTTCAAAAAGTGCTTTGAACCTTTCTGCTTTTGTTAGATTGAAAATTCGCAAAAAGAAAACAGCTAGTTGTTATTCAGTTTGGAAATGTCATCAATTCATTTGTCTAAAACTATGACTACATTTAATGGATTCTGGATTCTCTTCTCTTTACTCCAATAGTTAAAATGTCCTGAGGAAGTTAAAATGGCTCAGGAAATAAATGTCCTTTCCACCTGTTTATTTTCAGCCATAAGTTTCTTTGACAGAAAACACAGATATTCTAAAAGCCATCCATTCTCGTCTATTCTCGAACCTGTCCTCAAAACCATGGACACGTCCCCTAAATCTGCTAACCGTCTGAAAACAGAAGGCCAGGTCCTGACTTGGAGGCAGACGGGAGGTGTCCCAGCTATCAATTCCGCATCATATCTTTTTCTTCCTTCTATCTACCCCCTTTTTATTGACTATAGTCAACTGTCTTATAGCCCACAAAGCCTTTGGCTAGGTTTTTATAAACGTTTTTCTTGGCTGTAGTGGGATTATGCTAAAAAGTCCAGTCTGTTCATTGTAACTTGGGTTTTTTAAAAAGGGGGTGTGTGGGGATCTGACTAAGTTCATACTGACCCAGACAGAGGCATTATCAACCTGCTATTGTACTCTAACAGGACAGCAGCAGCCTTACTGTTGCTCGTTTTTATTATTTTTTTATTTTTATTTTTTTTAATAAAAGCTGTGTGTGCAGCTTGACAGAGTAGTCAAAAGAGACAGTGCTGCTGTCCACTCAGGATTAAACTTTCAATTTCAATTCAGCAACACGGTAAAGGGCATGATACAGAGATGACGGTCTTCTACGTCACCCACCCAGCCGTTCGCCGTTCTCTGCACCACTCGCTTTTGCCGGTTATCCCCATTCTCTCCTTCAGTGGAAGAGTTTGGAAAAGAAGGTGGAGTCAACCTCGCCATTGCAACTAAACATCCATCCATCTTCAACTGCTTATTCCTTCTTCAGGGTCGCGGGGAACCTGGAGCCTATCCCAGGGCACAAGGCGGGGTACACCCTGGATAGGGTGCCAGTCCATCGCAGGGCACAATCACATACACACTCACACACCCATTCATA
>JAOUWY010000038.1:16691324-16706316 GCA_025728095.1 Prietella phreatophila
TCAATACTTTGTTGAAGCACCTTTGGCACCAATTACAGCCTCAAGTCTTTTTGAGTATGATGCTACAAGCTTGGCACCTATTTTTGGGCAGTTTCTCCCATTCTTCTTTGCAGGACCTCTCAAGCTCCACCACACAGCCATTTTCAGATCTCTCCAGAGATGTTCAATCAGGTTCAAGTCTGGACTCTGGCTGGGCCACTCAGGAACATTCACTGAGTTCTCCTGTAGCCACTCCTTTGTTATCTTTGCTGTGTGCGTAGGGTCGGTGTCCTGTTGGAAAATGAACCTTCGCGTCAGTCTGAGGTCCAGAACACTCTGGAGACGGTTTTCATCAAGGATGTCTCTGTACATTGCTGCATTCATTCAATTCAATTTTATTTGTATGGCGCTTTTTACAATAGTCATTGTCTCAAAGCAGCTTTACAGAAATAGAAACAAATATAAACAGAGAGAAAAGAAAGAGATATAAAACAGAGAGAAACAAATAGAATTTATCCCAACTGAGCAAGCCACTGAGTGGCTCGATCCTGACTAGTCTCCCAGTTCCTGCCACTGAAAAACATCACCACAGTATGATGTCACCACCATGCGTCACTGTAGGGATGGAATTGGCCAGGTGATGAGTGGTGCCTGGTTTCCTCCAGACATGACGCTTGCCAGTCAGGCCAGAGTTCAATGTTTGTCTTGGTCTGAGAGTCCTTCATGTGACTTTTGGCAAACTCCAGGCTCGCTGTCGTGCCTTTTACTGAGGAGTGGCCTCTGTCTAGCCACTCTACCATTCAGGTATGAGTCCTGGCATGCTGCAGAGATGGTTGTTCTTCTGGACGTTTCTCCTATCTCCACAGAGATACACAGGTCACCTCCCTGACTAAGACCCTTCTCCACCGATCGCTCAGTTTGGCCGGGTGACCAACTCTAAGACGAATCCTAGTGGTTTCAGATTTCTTCCATTTACGGATGACGTAGGCCACTGTGCTCATTGGGACCGTCAATGCTGCAGAAACGTTTCTGTACCCTTCCCCAGATCTGTGCCTCGATACAATCCTGTCTTGGAGGTCTACAGACAATTCCTTGGACGTCATGGCTTGGTTTGTGCTCCAACATGCATTGTTAACTGTGGGACCTTATATAGACACGTGTGTACCTTTCCAAATCATGTCCAATCAACGGAATTTACCACAGGTGGACTCCAGTCAAGATCAGTGGAAACAGGATGCACCTGAGCTCAATTTTGAGTGTCATTTGAGTGTTATATACATGTGATTTTTTTCATTTTTTATTTTTAATAATTTTGCAAAGATTTCAAACAAACTTCTTTCATGTTGTCATTACGGGGTATTGTTTGAAGAATTTTGAGGAAAATAATGAATTTAATCCATTCTGAAATAAGGCTGTAACATAACAAAATGTGGAAAAATTGTAGCGCTGTGAATACTTTCCGGATGCACTGTAAATCATCCCTTGAAAGCTTATAAACATGTTATTTGTGCCAGTACTTATCATAATGCTTTACAGTATGATGCACTACTGTTATGAATTATAATGACGTTCATAGTTATAAAGCATTGCCCCAATGAAAAAACAGTGAATAACACACATTTACTTAGAAATATCAAGAGTGTATTCCTTTACACTGCCAGGTTGGATTTCTGTGACAGTGTTCTGTGAAATTCAACAGCTTAATTTCTAAAGGAGGTGCACACATTTATTTATGAGAGAAAAAACAAATGACAGATACACTGTTTGGCCAAAAGTATGTGAACGCCTGAGTATTGAACAGCCCATTCCAAAACTATGGATGTTAATATTGGGTTCGTGTTCATTTGCTGCTATAACAACCTCCATTCTTCTGGGAAGGCTTTGTACTGGATTTTGGAATATGGCTGTGGGAATTTGCTCATTTAGCCACAAGAGCGCAACAGGTTGGGCACTAATGCCGTACGAGAAGGCCTGGTGTGAAGCCATCATTCCAGTTCATCCCAAAGGCGTTCAGTGGGGTTGAGGTCAAGACTGTCTGCAGGCCACTCGAGTGCTTCCACACCAAACTTGGCATAGCATGTCTTCAGAAATCTCAAACTGAACACAAAGGCATTGTCATGCTGGAACAGGTTTCAGCCCTTTAGTTCCAGTGAAGGAAAATCTTAATGCTATAGCATACAAAGACCTCCTAACATTTCCGTGCTTCTGGAGAAGACCCACTTATGGGTGTAAGGGTCAGTTGTCCACATACATTTCACTTTGTAGTGTATGTCTACACTGTACATGTCTGTTATGGCTATAAGCTACAATAATTCATATAGAAAATCTTGTATTTGTTTGTAATCAATGATGAAACTGCATTTTATTTTCTGCTTATACACTGTAGAAACTAATCAGTGTTTTCAAACAGGAATTGGCATGGTACCAAGATATATCCTTACACTGTATAAAGATTGGGCTTTATTTATATTATTTATTCATATAATTTATATTCCAGTGATATCTTCTGATGTTTATTCCAGTTTTGTCTTCAATTTTACTCGTCCCTAAGGCTCTGTTAAAGTCATTTTAGGCTTAGGTGTATACACTGAACGTGAACTGCAGCTCTGCTTTTCTGTCTCTTCCACAAATCCAGAGCCAGTCACTGTCATGCTCTCAGCAGACTGACATCAATCCCACAGGAACCAGAAGAGAAGTTGTCTAAGAAACCTGAGCTACTATCATGACGGAGCTATAAGTGGGGGATTTAAGAGGGACCTTTTCTTGGTTTCTTAATTGTACAGTCCAACCTTGGATCAGGGCTGTGGAGGTTAGATGGGAATTTATAGCCATGCAGAGATAGGCCTGGAACAGAGAGAGAGCGAGAGGGAATTTGAACTTTATGTGGTGTAAATCCACAACACAGCTATCTTGCCTGGAGGATAATATCACCATTATCTCCCCGCAGAATTCTTTGAGTGAGAGAGATCCTGTTTGTTTGCCATGAAACTAGAGATGCTGTATTAGACTACCTAGTTAGTTGTAATCAGTGTGGAACACAGCTTTCTGCCATCAAACTGACATACAATTTTGTTTTGTCCTGCTGCTGGGTGAATTGCTCACTTGATGCATATCAGGTTTTGTGTATCATCATTTTTTGGGAGAAACAGTGATGATTTAACTACACACATAGAGTTGTTAGTCACAGGTAGGTCACATTACAGCTGCAACCACAGATGTGTTTTATCAGCTTTTGTGAATATGAATATCTTTAGACTGAAAGAAGAAGCTTAATGAGTTAATGCACGCCGTCTGAATCTGCTAACAGTACTTTCAATCCAAAATATTCCTACTGAACTGTTTTATGGCAATAGAGCATGCAACTCACTTTTGCAAAGAATCTGGGAAGAGTACGTGAGATTATATACGTTTTCAAAACAGTAATGGGTTACATCTGAAAGATCAACATAGGCTACATGTAGGTATGTCAACAGAAGCAGCATTAGCTTCCTAGATAGGTATTTAGTAAGCATATTGTAGCAAAGCCTTTTCGTGATGCTCTGTCAAATTCCTATCTGTTCTTTTACCTCCTGTCTGTCAAGTGGAGCGGTGTGGAGAACTATGCAAATCCATTGCATTGCATTATTACTGTATTTAAAACACACGCGTACACACACACACACACACACACACACATCCACACAGTTTGGATGGAATGTTTAAGAGACAAGTGTTAAAGCAATTCTTCTGTCTCAGGTCACAGTGGAGTTAACCAGCTGGAGGCGGTGTGATGGAAAGCACACCCGCTGTTTATACTTCCACACAGGATGAATTTCATGAATACAGAAATGTAATAAAGATTCGTCTGTTGTGATGCTGTAAAATGCAGCCGACTTGAAGTGAGAGGCATAACGACAGCGTGAGGAGAGAGAGAGTTTGGTGAATTCTTAAGCAGAGTTACATATGTGTGGTCGATCCTAAAAAATTTTCATATTGACTTTTGCAGTCAGTGCTTAGTAGATCTCTCTCTCTCTCTCTCTCTCTCTCTCTCCACCACATGAAAGCAGTTGTTTCCATGGTGCACTGGTTATGACGTGTACTTGGATGTGAAGGTCAGATGAGCTGTGCGTGATTAATTATTTACATGCACATATGTCACCTTTACACTCGTATACAGGTTTCATATACTGTAGACTGAGGGTTGCAAACATTAGCCTGCACACAAAATCTGGCCCGTCTAACAAATTATATGGCTCACCAATTAAACAAAAATGCGTGCTTGTAATATTATGAGACCATTTTACAATTTCGGGAAACTTTTTAAAACGGTTTCTTTAGTTTTGTACTACTACTTTTCAATTGGGCTAATTTTTGTCACATCGAACAAAGAAATTCAACACATTAAACAGGACTTTTGCAACATTGCCAATTTTACAAGTGTGATAACACTCTCAGAAATAAAATACAGTTTATTGCCAGCTTGATGTCATATTAAGGCCCTCCGTACTATTTACTTATTCTGGCACAAGGTAAGAATGTCACATAATGTAGGCACAGACGGAAGCACGTGCAGGTATGATGGTTTAATAGAATACAACAATCCAAAGGAGCAGGCAGAAATCAGTAAACGAAAACAGGCAGATGTACAAAGTCCAGGACACAAACGAAGTCAGAACCAGAATATTAAAAAAAACCACGATATAAAGCCTGGATAATGACAGGGACAAGGCAACTGAGCGTTTACTTCACAGTCTGCTGTGTCTGTCAGAGTCTCTTAAAAGTGGGTGTGCATGTGATTGAGAACAGGTGTCTCTAATTAGAACTCCGGGGAAGGTGAACGTGGGTGCTTGCGGGAAGTCTAGTCGTCTTCGGCCATGATTGTAGTTGGTGGTGCATTCTGGGAAATGGAGTCCCTGGCCTGTGACGACATGATAAAGAACTTCATTTATTTACAAATGGTCTTTGTTACTGAAATTGCATTTCCTTTTAGTCCCCAACCTCTGTGGTTGATTATTTCACAGTAGCATGTAAACCACAGTTTGAGCTTGAAGCAGTAGGCATGATGATCTAGAACCGTAGTAAATTTAAAAATAATTTACACCCAATTTCATTTTGTTACTGCACCTCGTGATGTGGATTCATCGGCCCACAGTGTGATGATATGAGAGAATAACTATAGCTAGTGCTAGTGTTTTTTGTTTATTTTTTACAGACAATTGATAGTAAGAAAATATTAAATGTCCAATATGAGTGCAATTTAATGATTCTTTCAACCAATACCAAGACACATGGCCGATGAAGCCACCCAGCTCCTCATCTTAACCTTCATTCTATACAAATTCCATTCCCAATGTACATCACTTTACTTGCATTTCGATTGAGGAACTTGCAGTTGCGTTCACGAATACTCCGGTCTTTTCTTCATTTTAGGACTATGACATCTAAAATGTTGATCCACTGAGATCAATCACTGTGCATAAAAATGGACGACAAACATGTTTAGTACGTTTCCAGTCCTGTTTAATGCACAACAAGACATTCTGATGCATTCGGGTAAAGAGGTTTTTTTTGTAGTATTAATTTGTATTGTATTTTCAGGGAAACCACTGCATCTTGCTTGCTGGCAAAGATGTCTATTCTCTACAATAAACTACTTTACCTAATGTTGTCTATCTTGCTGGAGAGCACAACTGTGTTTATAATGCTGGCTAGCTAAGATAATGTTGCTGAACTATTATATTGTGTTATCAAAAGCAGAATTTAAGCTAAGCACTATGTTGTATCAAAGAAAAGGAAAGACACACTAGTGGTCTTGCCATGGGATCAGTTTGATGGGCTGATTTTAAAAAAAAACAACAAAACAAACAAAAGCCCCAAAAATGCTCCACCGGTGATGGATCCCGTCAGTCAGCAAAATCAGGATGTGCTTGTCTTTCTCAACGACTCGTATTATTTGCAGTATGCTGTAATGTTTTTCTTAGTCAGTGCATTTTTGAAAAATATCTCCAGGTGGGTTCAATTTTCTAATCAGCAGAACACAGAAGAAAGGGTATCTAACAAGGAAAAGATTGAGCGTGATGGACTGAGCTGCTGGGAAATGAAGCAGGCCAAAGAGAAGTTCTTGCTCTGTCTCTTCTCTCATTTTCTCTCAGATACACATTCTTGCTTGTTCACTTGTTTTCTCTCCCCTTCAAATCTCACTTTAAGGCTATGTCTGATATAAATTCAGATTTCATAGCCTTTTGTCAATTGCCTTTCATCTCTCTCTCTCTCTCTCAATCTAATTGAAAGTACTTTATTGTAATGAAACAATGATGCATTTGTATTTCGTGTTACAGAGAATGGGCCATATTTACATAGATCTTCAGACCTCAGGCGTAACTGTGGACATGGCTGAGTGAGAGTATTGTGGGCAGATCTTGTTTGCTGAAAACAGACGTGTGTCCTTGTTTTGTGGATTCTGAAACAAAGTGGATTTTTCTTGTGTGATATCGGCTTGAGCGAGGGGCAGTATTAAGTTTAGATGCACTGTCTGAATGATGGTTGTAATTACAATGATTCATTACACTAGTTAATTCATTAATTTATTGGGTGGAGGCGCACTGTGGCTTAGTGGATGGTGGGTTTGTCTAGCACCTCCAGGGCTGAGGGTTCGATTCCTGCCACATCCCTGCATGTGCGGAGTTTGCATGTTCTCCTAGTGCTTCCTTTGTGTTCTCAAAGACATTGGAGGCTTATTGGCATGTCCAAAAGTGTCTGTACGGTATGAATCGGTGTGTGAATGTGTGTGTGATTGTGCCCTGCGATGGATTGGCACCCCATCCAGGGTGGTATCCCCATGCTCCCTGGGATAGGCTTCAGGTTCTACGTGACCCAGTAAGGATAAGCGGAACGGAAAGTGTATGGAATTAATTAATTATTAAGAATTCTTGATCAGCTTACTTTTTAATATGGGCATGTTTTCTTTACTGGTGAACACACGGAAACAAAACCATATTTGGTTAATTTAACAAATCAAAAATAGCAAATTAGACGCTTGATGAAATAGCCTGCAACCCATGCACACATTATGATTTCATGACCTCGGTTTAGTATCTTGTGGCCACCTTGAATTGTGTGCACAATTAACTGCTGGCACACAGTGTTAAAAAAAGAGAGATTTTTTTTCCTGTGGGAATGTCCAATTGCTTGCTACAGTTCTCAAAACTAGATGCAGAGTTTTTCACCTCTGCCTTCTGTTTTCCGCATGTAATCACACTGTACTTTGTGCAATATCATGCGCTTCTACGCAATTAAAATCTGGCAAACTGGGAATCGTTAACTGCACACAGGTAATTCGAATAATCTGAATGGGCTTCATAGAAATTCACTTCCTAGACAACATTAACATTTGCAGAACTGTAAAAAAAAAAAACAGAATAAGTAGGACACAAGTCACAATGGTCATGTAGTCTCCTTAGGGAGGTCAGATGGCATTTTTCATGCCTTTTTTGGCTTGAGTAGATGTTGCGAGAGCCAACTGTTCAGGGTCTTCAACCCCATTGTCTGCCATCCACAAGCACATTCACTTCACACATTACACACCTGTTCTGTTTGAATGCCAGCTGTGGCCATTCGTGAGCTCTCCGTGAGTTGTCTGATATATGGGGGAGTGCTCTGTGCAGACTATTCACTGGTATCAAACAAGACTTAGTGGTCCTCTTCTGTTGTTCTTCTCTACCCAATCTCTGAGTGAGGTCATATTCTCACAAGGGTTTTCATACCACTGCTATACTGAAGACAATCACCTCATCTTCTCCTTTCATTCCTCAGACACGTTTCTGCAAGAGTCTCAGCATGTCTCGCTATGGCAGCTCATCACCTGAAACTAAATCCCAACAAGACCGAGCTGCTGTATATCCCTAGAGAAGTCAAGATCTTTTGACTTCCCAGGACAACTCTGTGATCGCACTATCTGACAACGCACACAACCATGAAGTAGTCTTTGACAACCAGCTGTCATTCTCTCCTCATATTCCTGACCTGATTCATACAGTCATACAGGTTTCTCTTTTACATCTGGCCATTTCTTTCGACGGAGGTCACTCGTGCTTGCTGAGTCCCTTGTCATCTTGAGACTAAACTACGGCAACAGGTCCTGGCGGGTCTTCCCCTGCATGCCATCAGAACACAGCAACTGATCCAGAATCCCCTGAAGTTACATCAAATCACCAGATTGCTATGTTCCCTCCACTGGCTTCCTGTAGCTGCCTGCTTCAGATTTAAAACCCTAATACTTCCTACAAAGCCAAAAATGGTCCAGCCCTGTCTTACCTCATGGCAGTTATCAGACTCAGTGCAGCACTACATTCTCATCAAGCCTCTAGCACAGCTCGATCAAGATTATTTTCTATACTGGCACCCAAATGGTGAACATGAACATCTCCTGACTCTCCAAACAGCTGGCTCACTGGCTTAGCTAACTTGTTGTAGTTGTCCTTCTAACAGGGTTTTAGCTTGATAGTATTATTAGACTAAAAAGTTCTTCTGTATATGGACTCTGTATGTCCATATATCTGCCCAATTACTGTAAATATAATTATTAAACTACAATATACATATATACTATCAGATGCTAAGTGGTGAAGAGAACATGCAACCTGAATGCACTAGTCCTGTAAAGCAGCCCACGTCAGCATTGCTTCATGCTTTGATACATTAGGAATGGATATTTGCTGAGCTATGGCTGTGCTTACTGCTGATTATTAAACTTGTAAATATCAGCAGGGCATTGATTAGATGCAATGCTTTTCCTTTTCCTCTTTTTTTTTTTTTTTTTTGGAACGAATCCTGTTCTTTGCTTTGCTTAGGATGCTTAGTACTAAACGTTTGTCATAAACTAGCTCTTTCCCGCCTCCTTGCTGCTGTATTTATCTATTGCTTGCTCATGAATAACACATCAATCCTGAACTAATTACAGGGTGGTTAATGATTGCTGCAGGGTGGTATTTGTGTGTGGTTTTTCAGAGCGGTCGCCGTATTTCTCTACGATATGCCAGTCCCCCCCAACTCGATTCTATACAGCCTCCAACTGGTGGAGACTGCAATTACTGTTGGACAAGTTGTAGGGCTGATGAGATGAATTTGGTCAACAGACTGCAAAGAGATTTCTTTTACCACAGATTAAATGTTCAAATATCATTCAAAGTCAGGGCTGCTATGTATATTGTTCAAAGAGTAATTGCACTCACTGACTTCTGTTGTGTAAAATGTTTTTGTAGAATTTTTTTTTTTTTTTTATGATAAAGCATGGGTAGCCAGAAGTAGCTTTTATCTGCACTCCGTAGGAATACGTTTCTTGTTAGACAGTTTGTAAGTTCAATTCTTTAAGCACTATTTATATAAAGGTCCCTCAAATCTGCAGTAAAGCATGATCTACAATTCTCAATCATCTGCCCCGCCCCACCTCCCCTACTGTTCAGAGCCATGAGAGCCCTCAAAAAGGCCCGGACTTTTATTTACTGCCAGGTTTATAGCCCTTATGTTAACATCATGTCACTGCCTGATCTGGCCATCCAAAAACATTTACATACAATTTATTACCCATTATGTGGCAAATTATTTGCTTAAATTGCCTGTGTATATGAGAGCGCTGGTAAAAATGGCTGCTGTGTTCAGAGCCCTGCTTTGGACACACACAAGCATGAGATGTGTAATGTGGCATGTGTACAATTCAGCCTGACATGGTACATCCTGCACACATCCGGCTTACAAAAAAGCTCATTTCCCTCAGCGAATAGACCTGGGGAAAAAGTCCGCAGTCTATGTTCTTAAAGATACACACCTCTTGAAGATGCATTTCAGAACATGACTGAGTGGGAGAGAGTATAAAAAATGAAATACCTTTGAGAAACTGACAGCAGTGGCTGTTTAAAAGGCCTGCCATTTCCAGTTTCCCTGTTAAACATCTCCAATTACTCTGATTATTCCAGTGATATGCTAATCAGGTACTTTTCCTTTTATGCATGAATAATCAATTCTCAGCTTGGGCTGTGCTATATGTTAGGATAGGTGGTGATGGAAATTGGACCTGAAATGTGAATGATTGTACAGAGTCAGGTATGTAGGTGATGAAGGAATGCTATCATTACTGTCAATGATCGGTGTCCTGCTACGCCTACTAGGCAGTTTGACTTACTAGACTATGATAGTTAATTAGCATGACTGTAATGCTGAATGAAATGGGCAGAGATCACGTTTGCTTCTGTGGTATTATGGTAGTGCATTTACATATATATTGGAGGTGGTCCTTTAATGCGAAGTTGAAGGCGAGTAAATACGTCATATTACAAAACAAGTGAATAAATCAGGGGTTAATGTTACTGATTTTTAATGTATACTGTGGTTGGTCAGTGATATTCACATAGTGGATAATATGTATTAAACATTCTGTAAACGTCAAAAAGCAAAACTGTACATTATTATTGATAGTGATATTGTAAAGTGATGGGAAATAAATTGAAATGAGATGGCAGTCACTGAGGCATCCACGCGAAGAAGTTAACAGAAAATGTTAAACATGTTCTGAGCTTGTTTGACAAAAAAATCACTGAGTAAAAACAGTTTTGGAATTTTTCTTTTCTTACTTTTCTTGTTCTCTTCAGTGCATGCCATTAGCTCTCCATTTCATACCAATTCTGTTTAATTTGCAAACTTATCATTAGATTAATGAACTTAGTTAGGAGAACAATAGTGATCGCTGCCTGTCATTCAAAAACGAGATGAGGTTGTTGTTTTTTCCAGCTGTCTAAGACACAATGTGGAAGTTGGAGGGAAAAGGGAATGTGGGTCATTTTGCAAGATGGCAGAAAAACCCCTCATAAATACCATGAGAAACAGAAAAAGAGGGGCTGGGAGAATATAGGGGTGCACTTTAGGGAGTATTTAAAAATTATGAGAGGAAAAAAAAAGGTCGTCGTCAATTGTGAAAATGAAGGGTGTTGGAGAAACAGAAAAGGAGAGAGAAAAGAATCAGCAGATATAATGCTTTTCTGACATGTAAATGGGGAATGAATAAGTGTATGTATATAGATATTTGCAATCTATTTCACCGTCGTAGTTGAAGTGGATCTTATTTACAATCATACTTATTTTCTCATATGAATTCATAGGGGTGCCAATAATTGTTGCACACCTATATTTAACATAAGTTGGGGTTTTGTTTTTTAATAATTTTTTTATAGACCTGTGTTGTGTTTGCAGTTGTTTGATATCCATGAGAGTAGAGTATTGTTGTTCTTTTTTAATATATTTTTTTCTCCAACAATAAAGACAATTATTCACAGCCTTATTTGTTCATTTTTACCAAGGGTGCCAATATTAGTGGAGGGCACAGTATATGTACAGTAAACACAAAGTCCAAAGACTTGGATAGATTTCACACACAGTCTGTTAGTGCTAGAATGTGCTGGAAAGTGGACTCTGCACTGAGGTTAATAAACTGCATTACGTGTTTCTCATTGTGCAATAGCGTTTACATCTTATTTTCCTGCATTTCACTGAGATCCTGAAATTTCCTTGAACTACAGATCTGTAAATCGTTTGTATTTGGATCGAACCTTATGATCATATGAATGACATATTATGTTGTCGGTGGCGGTGGACGGGATGGATTTTGGACCCTGGATTTTTAAGATGACACTCGTTTCTTGAGCTGTGCTCGATTGTTTCTTGTCTCCTTTTCTCTTCCTCGTGTCTCAGACATTGGCACAATTGCAATTTTGGATCAGTGTGGGTTTCCGGCTGTAGATTTTGGCCATCACATCCACTGATGCACTGCTCTGCCAACATCAGCAAAGGCTATTAAAGAGCAATTCCAGTGGCTGGTTGTTATGCCCACTTAGTCAAATGCCTTTTGTTTCACTGAGAACTGAACCCCATGATGTAATGACTAGTGTGTCAACCATAGAAAGATGTTCTCTTGATAGAGTACTTAAGATTAAAGCATATATTTGCTCATGTATGTTCACAGCTCAAATACTCAACAAATAAAATTAGTGAGGCTGAGCTCGAATAATGTACTGTTTGTGTCCTCAACAAAAAGGAATGGCAGCAAGTCGTTGGCCTAAAAGGTTAAAGCTAAAAAGAAAAAATAATCACCTAAAAAATAAAGCTTAGTAAGAATTGATAATTTTGTTGCTTTATCTTTTAGGTCTTTTTTTTTTTTTAAAACACTTTTGCCTCCCAGGGCCATTTGCCATTTACCTGTCCCGGGTACTCTTGAAAATGTTGGTCTGGGGTCATTGAGTACACAGTAATTGAACCTCGGTGTGGTCTGCATCACGTATGGAACCTGTCGCGTTACCGTTTCTGGTAACATGGAATAATAAAGAGATAACGTATCATTTCAATCATGTGATTGTTTTTTTAATTTTTATTAACCGCAACGTAAGCCCACATGGAACAATGCCCAATCCTCTCACTTCCTGTGTTACCTCTCAAGCGTCCCCCACTCCCAAGGTCTACATGGCATGTGTAAACAGTCACACCACAGAACCGATCAGTTCTCAGTGCTGCACATGGAGTAACGTGATTGGTTCATCTCATCACATTACTACCTGGGATGGTGTGGAAAGAGTTGTCATGGTCAGCCGAGCAGACAGGATGACTTGTAGATATTAAACCAAACTTTCATAGGACAGGAGCACTGTGATTAGACTGGCTGCTGCACGGAACGTCCTCTGTCCAATCTTGTATCCTTAGATATGTGGTTTTAAAAGGGTGCACCTTAAGGGGATTGTGGTAAAAACCTAACTTTATTTATTTTTTAATTTTTTTGGGACTAATTAAGAATATGACTTCAGTTTAACCTAGACTAATTAAGGGTCTCCTATTAAAGCTGGTGTAGTAGTAAGCAGTAGTGAACTCCACTTAATCACACACACAAATAGTATGTAATGTAGGCTGCCAAGAGACCGAGCTTACCAACAAATATCATAAACTGTGGTACCCTACCAATCTCTTTAGCATGAGTTGTATACCAGCAGGCCTGCAACAAACTTCCTGTTACAGAAAAGAGAGGCAGAAGAAGAGAGAATGATGATTCTATAGCTGTCGTTTTTATGGTGACAGTTTTAACTGCCCATAGGCTTTTAATTCCACTGATGTACTATCCTGTCCTATAGCGTTGATGTGCGGAGTATTGCCATGTTACAATACATATAAATTGAATGTCACCCCAGAAGGTAATAGCATAAAACATAAAGGAGCATGCCTTCTATATGTCCAGTGGAGTCATTTCCTAGTGATACTCTTGGGTGCATGAAAGAGATCTTGGCTTACTTACTCTGGCATTCTCTCTCTCTCTCTCTCTCTCTCTCTCTCTCTCTCTCTCTCTCTCAAGCTGCTTGAATGCACTGATATAAAATTTGCACTATGCATTCTCCTTATAGCATTCTGTAGCTCAGGGCCTTAACACATACAGTATGTTGTGTGTGGGCACGTGTTTGTGTAAAGTCACTGTGTTAGTAGGTGTTTCTAATTAACTTCTTAGCAGGTGCTTGACTACACCTGTCAGTGCCAGATGTAACGGGGTCAGTAATTGCCTTAGTGTGTGTATAGGAATGCCTGTGTGTTTGTCTGTATGTGTGCGTCTGAGTAAGAACTCTTCATATAAACCGAAGCTGACCTCTTCTTCTAGTCTCGTCCTCTGTTTTGTTGCTATAGCTACTGTCATCGGCAGCATGGACCATGTACATGTACGAATAAATATCCAACATTCTCAGGGAAGAGAAAGCCAAAGAATTTCTTTATTAAATCGTATCGAAGTGCTCGTAACACTGTTATGAAATGCGGAATCACAGGTTTATGAACCGTTCAATCCACATAATTGCATGATTTGGATCAAATTAGATTTCTTTCCAGAGTACCGGTATATGTAAATGATGTTAATGAACTGGGAATGATGAAGGTTAATGTAATGTTAAATGTTTATTATCCATGACTGTGTTTTAACTAAAGTGTTTATTTGTATTTGTGTCCCTGATCATTTATAGCTATAGTAGACACCATAAATCTGATGAGATCTGATGGTGTGTGACCTGAAGCAAATTTGGTGCAGTGCAATTCTAGCCATTCATAAATACAGGAGCATCTACTGTATACTGAGCATGACTAGTTTCTTACTTAGCAAAAGCTGATAGAATATAAATATATAGCTCATATTTGTTTTTGAAAGCCTTTTATAAAGTTGCAACATATTCCAACACCATAAGTTTGTGACGTCATCTCTTAAGGACCGATTTCTATTGTTACTTCAGGAACTACCTCTCTTTTATATCTATATTACTGAATTTATATTTGAGTGAATTTAGTGACTGTAGTCGATCCATGTATATTAATGAATTTGAACAGAATTTTAAATAATATAATTTTATTGTAACATAGTATTAGATTACATCTTTTCTGAAACATACATTTTTTTGGTAATATGTAACTCTGGACTGTATTAGCTTGCCATCATTAGGTTACTGTTTTTCATCCACATTTATACAAATTTATAATGTGGCTAGCGCATGAGGCAGAGCTTTCTGAATAGACAGGAAGCAAGACTGACAGGAAAGTAGAGACTGATTACTTGGATATTAGATTTCTCCTTTGACAAGATATTTAATTGGCAGCTGCTAGAATATGAAGAGACTCTACGTCAAAAAGTGTACAGAGTATGAAGAAATAACAGACCCACTTTTATTAGACTGGCATTTGTGTCTAGTTCTTGTTGCAGCCTCAGTCATATTGGCATTTTAACTGAGACACAACATCTATAGGAACTCATTTCACACTTCATGCTCTGTTAATATGCATATTTAATATGCGTTCATTTGGCAGACTCTTTTATCCAAACAGACTGTGAAGAAGAATCCAAACGAAACATAAAGCTAAGCATGTGACATGTTACGGGCCTTGCTTCCAGGTCCAACAGTGGCTTTTTCCCAAGCCTTGTATTTGAAATCACAACTTCTAACACAGAACCTTAACCACTGAGTGGCTGCAATAT
>JAOUWY010000038.1:16784962-16797736 GCA_025728095.1 Prietella phreatophila
CTGGAGCCTATCCCAGGAAGCATCGGGCACAAGGCAGGGTACACCCTGGACAGGGTGCCAGTCCATTGCAGGGCACACTCACATACACTCTCACACACCCATTCATACACTACGGACACTTTAGACACACCAATCAACCTACCATGCATGCCTTTGGACTGTCTATCCCAGGTTGAGATGTGTAATTCTGCACTAAACTGTAAAGATAAAGTAAATGCCCCCTTAACTTGAAATTTCAATTTGTCAACATGGGGTAGTCTTCTCAACTACGAGTTCCTTCCTCATTTACAGAGGACGTTTTTGCTAAAATGTAAAAAAAAAAAAAAAAAAGACGAACATGGAGGCGTCCATGATTTTTTTTCCTTCACAAGTCGAGCAGAGCATATACAGTATGCGGTAGCAGAGTGAAAAGATAACCTCGCAAATGTTTCGTTGTTTGCGTGTGTTCAAAAGAAATGGACTTTTGAATACAGCAACTTTATTCTGTAAATGGAAGTTATCATCGGAGTAGAGTTTTTCAGATAGGAGACGGGATGGATGACATTCTGATCATTTCAAAGAGTTGTTTTAATGGTCTAATTAGGTCATGTTGTTCAGACACAATGAGTGCGCTCTTGGAAGTAAAATCTTAAAGTGTTCTGCGTCTGAAGATTGTATTAAATGGAGGGCTGAGGTCTCTTTATACTTCTATTTTCATTGAAATGAGTCATTTCACCATTCGCAACATTATTATACACTTGCCAAATAAACTTTCCGCAAGAATTACTCAGCATAAACTTGGCACAAGCTCTTAGTGCATTCATTTTAACTAGAGGCTCCAGTAGCAGTGGCACAGGCTTGCTGTCCAAGCAGTAGGTGAATTTCGAGCCATTAGAAACCAGTTTGGTGGTAGCTCAAAGCTTGTGAACGGACAGGGCTGTCGGACCTTCTTTTCCGCAATGCTAAAATACAAACAACAAAACAGAAACCGCTGAATATGCTTTTTCCTCCCCAAACTATGCTGGTTGAAGAGGCTGATCAGAATGATGCGTATGCAATGCTTGGTGTCGCACTAGTGATCCAGAAATCCCAGGACTGAAGCTACGGTCAAAGACATGGTGACTCTCGCCATTGACTTTAATGAAGCAGACGACAAGCGTAGCAATGAATAAACGTTACTTTCTGTCGTCTGTTTAAAACCTTCAGCAGAGGTAATCTTTGATGCTGCAGATCATCCATGACTGAAAGATCTAGCCACATAGAAAAATACAAACATCCTTCCCCAGCCACAACAAACCAGAAATGGATATTAATGTGTTTTCCGAGGGAAGCCAAAACGCCTTTGTGCATGCAGCCTGACCGAGCTCCAATAATAAACCAATATTCTAGTCTTCTCTTTTCTTTTCTTTCTTTTGTGTGTGGTTGCGATTCAGACAGAAATGAATTCTGATACATTTCTCTATACTGAGAGAATAACACAGCTTTTTATATATATATATATATATATGTATGTATACAAACACTACAATTGTTGCGCTCTGTATGAGAGTGAAGTATGAGACGGATATGAAAGTCTTTCTGGATCAATGCAACAAAAAGTCAATCTGATTACTTACACTGCATTACTCCATTGGCAAAGCTAATCACAAATCCAGCAGTCAAACCTTAAAAAGCACAAATTATACAGATTTAAAGCTTAATATACAAGTTACTTTGAGTTCGTGATGAGACGGCAGTCATTATACTGTAGTATGGCTACTACTTGAGTATGTACATCTAATGCACAATGTATTGGGCTCCTCTTGGGTGTACGGGTTTTGTGAGTCCATTTATGAGAATTGAAACACACACATACACACACACACAGAGCAGTTTCTCAGTGCAACCCCACACAGCTGCTTGCACTGACACCTGGGAAATGGCTGCCAGGGCAACTCATCTCTGCCAAATTTCTGGTACATAACATATACCCTTACACACACAACGCATACACACACGTCAAGCTGGGAGCAGGAGCTGTGGGGTGAAGCGGTATTATGGTCAACGTGGCATGTTTCCAGGTTTTTGGTGCCCATCTGTAGTCGGTGCTGGTTTTTTTGGTGCTTTCAGCTCTTCATTTTTTTATGCCAGTGTGAAACAAGGGAAGGCACAACAAAGCAATCCCTAAAACCAGTTTAGATGTTCGTGTGATTATGTGAATTCTTCAGCACTGATGACACATCTGTGAAACATTTATAAAATATTACCAGTACTCAAGAAGATTTTACATTTCTAGGTATTGGAGCCATAGATACACTATATGGCTAAATGTTTGAGGACACCTGGCCATCACACGCAGATATGATTGAACATATGATGCCAGATTTTTTTCCCTTTGCTGGTATGATAACCTTCACACCTCTGGGAAGGCTTTCCACAAGATGTTGGGGATTTGCTTATCAGACACTGATTTTGGATGAGGAGGCCTGGGGTGCAATCGGCATTCCAGTTCATCTCAAAAGTGTTCAGTGGGGTTGAGGTCAGGGCTCTGTGCTGGACACTCGAGTTCTTCCACTCCAGCCTTCGCAAACCAGGTCTTCATGGTGCTCTTTGTGCACTGGGACATTGTCATGCTGGAACAGGTTTGGGCTTCTTAGTTCCAGTGAAGGAAGATTGTAATGTTACAGCTTTCAACGATGTCCTAAACAATTCTGTGCTTCCAAAATTGTTGCAATAGTTTGGGGAAGATCTACATATGGGTGTGATGCTCAAGTGTCCACACATATATAGCCGTATAGTGTAGGTAGATAGATAGATAGATAGATAGATAGATAGATAGATAGATACTTTATTGATCGCCAAGGGGAAATTCAAGAGAGCATGTATATTATTTGAAGCCACTCCTCTAGCAGGAAGTTAATGTCCTCCATGACTTGCAGTGAGATTCCTTTTTAAGATATTTAACAACACAAAATGCCTCATTGTCCTGCTTGTTTGGATGTTGGTAGTCATTTTTCTCCTGTTTCCAGAGCCTCATGGAACCACCGCAACTGAAATTTCTTCGCTGAGCAAATAGGAATTTTGGAGGACTTCTGAGGATCAGACCAACTGGCTTTATCGCACTGTGAAAATAATGATGTCATCAGCTGTGCGGGTTTTTGCTAATATGTACTATACTTTTATAGAAACGTTGATGAAACATCCATCATGGGTTGATATATCATGTCTTGAGCTCGTGTGAAGCTGCCTTGAGTTTGTGCACTACTAACATTAAATGCTGGTCATACCTTCCTACTGCACGCAATATGGCCAGTGGTGATTATGCATTGATGTGGTTTAGCCTGGAGCATTCACCCATTCCTAGGTTAATCTCCTCTCTGTCATTCTCTCTTCCTCTGTCTCCCATGGTGTGTGGGTCTGATATGATAACAGGATCATTTAGGGACAAGCCAGACACTGTCTGGACTCCCAGAAGCCCTGGGGAAGTATTGTCACACCAGACCTGGAGCACAGCCACTTTCTATGTGGGAATAGATGAAGATAAGAGAACCCTCAGCAGATGCACAGAAGACTTACACTCGTCTTTCACTTTTAGGATTATCGGAAAGGCGGATGAGAGATTTAAGTCAGGATTACTCAGGACCTCGTCTCAGACGTTCTCTATCGTTCTTTCCTCTCTCTATGCTTTTATCTTTCTGGGGTTTTTTTGTGTGTAATTTCTCAAAGTAGATGTGATCATTACCACCAGACAACTCCTCCTTTTCCTTTTTTCTTTTGTCCTGATTTTCTTTCATCTCACATCCACTCACCATGCCTGCAGTGACAACATGGCTGAGCCATACATTTAAACACGCTCATAATGTCTTAAACGACATAGTACTGAAACTATGCACTACATCGTTATAGTTATTGATAGTGACGTACTGTATGACAATATTTTTGACAAGCTAGATCTTAGTTTTTCTCTCTGCATATGAATACAAACTACTATTTCATTTGGAATTCATATATAACTACTTTTTTTCCTATATAGAGTTACTCCCGTTCACACAGGAACAGAACATGCATACTTGCATGTCAGCCATCATCTTTTCAATGGGTCATCTTTTATGTACAGGTTTTTTGATGCTAATATTCACGTGATCGTAAGTCAGTATCGGTTGGTGGCTCTAATTGGGAATAGTCCTTTATCCAGCTGTCAGGGACTTGATTTCCTCTGTCAGTTTATGCAGCTCTTTGGGTTCGAGGTCCCTTCTGCTGTACACCCTTTACTCCTCTTTCGCTCGTGCGTGTATAAAGTTTACCCCAGTCGAATTGTAGCCTCTGCTTGTTGCAGCAAAACCCAAAAATGACTATCGATTTTCTGTCCTCTCCACTGTTCAAGTATGTAAAGCTACCTTTTTATTCTCCGAGCTGTTTTGGGCCCGGCACCATCTGACGGTTAAAATGTTTGAAGGCTTATTAGTCCTTAGTGTACTTGTGTAGAGGAACAGGGTCATTATAAGGCTCTTAAAGATTAAATCCTCACTTTTGTGAACTTTTGCCCATACAGCTTCCTTTGTGGAAGCGGGAGGGGATATGGGCTGCTCAAATCAGCACTTTTAAACATAAGCACACAAGCCCATTCTGTCAATTAGCACAAGGAGAAGAGGTCCTGTGACTCGTTTGCCTTTGTGAATGATGATGCGTACAGATTTGAAGCAACACCTCTGTGTGCATCCGCATCTATGCATAATGAGTGTTTAGACACTCAGTCACACAGCGTGAAAGCCATTTCTTTCTCCAGCAGGGCAGGCTGGCAAGAGATTCCTGTTTCTGCAGCGACTCAGATGAGCACCGATTCTCGTCTGCACCCCCTGCTGGATGACATGAGTACAACGCTACATAATAATAATAATAATAATAATAATAATAATAATAATAATATTTTTTTTAAAAATGAATAGAATGTTAGGAGAGCAGGAAAGTTTCAACTAAAGACGAAATGAAGGAACACTCAAAAAGAGATCAAGATTGAGCTTAGATTGAGGTTTTGATTGAGGTATCTAGTGGCGCTGAAGCAGAATCTTGCTTCAAGTCAGAACCCTGCTGGACGAATGTAAGCGGCATTCATTTATCCAATTCATGCCAATAAAAAGAGGATTAGAGCAGCTATAAAGTCACTGATTCCTGCATCGGTGATCATCAGCAAACATTAGAAAGCGTTTTTGGCAAGTGTCCTAATGTAAGGTTCTAAAGTAAGAGATGGATTTATTCTTGTGTCACACCTCCATAGTACAGGGGAAGGTCTAACAATCACCCCGTTAAAGTTAATAGCAAGGACTTGAGGATCATCTAACGTTATATGTCAAGGCCAGGTGGTTGTACTTGTATGACGTGTGCAGTCATATAGCATATTACAGGTGAAAATTAATTCGAAGATGTATATTCTGTAACATGACCCAAGGACTGGGAGCAGGAGCACCTTGAGTGAAAGTATCATTGGAAGAGTTATGCATATAAGCACAGATCCCTTACATACTGGATGTGGTCATTTACAGGCACTCTCAGTCTTCTCTTGTGTTGTTCCTCCTCTCTCATCTCTGTTCTGTACAGCTCATCAACTCATTTTCACGCCTCTTTTATCGTCTCTCAGCTCTCTCTCAGTCTGACAAACACCCCCCCCCCCTCCTCCCCCTTCCATCTCCATCTGTTCAGGTAAAATTGTGTGTGTGTTGGGGGGGGTGGAGTTAGTTAAAGCACAATTGCTTGATACTGAAGATTTCTTTGAATTAATTTTTTCTGCAAACACATTTTCCTTGATAGAAGGTAATCATTCACTGCATGCTCTCTCTCTCACTCACACACACAGACACACACACACACACACACACACAGACGCGCTCTGTGGCCCCTGCGGCAGTAGCAGCAAAGATGCTTTAGTCTAATGCTCCATGTAATTACATTATCTTGCTCAGTGATATTAAAGAGAATTATTTAACTAATGGTGGTGTGTGTGTGTGTGTGTGTGTGTGTGGGGGGGGGGTTGGGGGTGGACTGGCTCTCTCAGGAATGAGAGAAGTGGAAAACAAGGAGAAGCCGCGAAAGAGGAGGAGCATGGCCTGTCTTACAGAATTACTTAATTAGATTTGGATCTCACTTTTCCCAATTAGCTCAGACAGATATAATCATGCGCATGCAACACAGTGCATTATCACAAATAACGTCAGTGCTGTGGTTTGGTCACAGATCATCACTGGCTGGCTCGGTGTAACAGCTAATAGAGTTATTTTTGGTACAAAAAGATCAGCTGAGATTATGTACTTTGAAAACTGCATCGAATTTACCTACAAATGAGCTTTTTGCCGTGCCTTCAGTTCAGACTTCTGTTTCAGTAATAATAATATTGCACTCTCTCTCTCTCTCTCTCTCTCTCTCTCTCTCTCTCTCTCTCTCTCTCTCTTGCTGTCACAGGATGAGCTAAAAACCCTGCAGAACATCAGTGATGGAGAATACCCACTGCAAAAGTGAGTTTTACACATACAAACTCATAGAGGTGTATATAAAAAAATGGGAATATCGTGGAAAAGTTCATTTTGCATTACTGCGTCAATGCAGCGTGGCATGGAGGCGATCAGTCTGTGGCACTGCTGAGGCGTTCTGGAAGCCCAGGTTTCTTTTATAGTGACCTTCAGCTCGTCTGTATTGTTGGGTCTGGTGTCTCTCGTAGATTCTCTATGGGGTTCAGGTCAGGCGAGTCAACTGGACAGTCAAGCACAGTAACACCTTGGTCAGTAAACCAGTTACTAGTAGTTTTGGCACTGTGGGCAGGTGCCAAGTCCTGCTGGAAAGGAAATTAGCATCTCCATGAAGCTTGTCAGCAGATGGAAGCATGAAGTGTTCAAAAATCTCCTGGTTGACGCTGCATCAAGTTTCGACTTGAGAAAACACAGTGGACCGACACCAGCAGATGACATGGCACCCCAAATCATCACCGACTCTGGAAACTTCACACTGGACTTCAAGCAGCGTGGATTCTGTTCCTCTCCACTCTTCCTCCAGACTCCAGGACCTTGATTTCCAAATGAAATGCAACATTTACTTTCATCTTCCCTGTGATTGTCACCAGACTGAGAGATTAAACTCTCAGGAAACATTTGCAGATGTTTTGAGTTTCCTTTCTCAGGTCGACATTTCTGTATTTTAACTTCTGTATTCTAATATTTTGAGATACTGGCTTTTTGATTTCCATGGAGCTGTGAGCCGTAATCATCAAGATTAAAACGGAAAAAGTCTTGCAATAGTTCCCTTCATGTTTAATGAATCTAGAATATATGAATTTCATTAAATTACGGGAAAAAAAATGTACTTTCCCACGATATTCAAATTTTTTAAGATGCACCTGTGTACTCACACTCACACTCACACACTCACAAGCAGACGGTCACGTTGCTATTTTCTTCACTGATATAACACGTTTACTTTACGTCTGTAAAACTGTGACACCTTCAGTGCACTCTGTGGAGCAGATCATCAACTCATGTCACTTTTAGCTAAGCTGGAAATAAAGCCGGTGCCCGATGGGAAAAATTTCGCAATCTTTAGGCTTCTGTTCCCCTGTGTTCCTCGTTGTCCGTGCTATCAAATTGGCAAGGCAAATTAATTCTGTCTGAATGCTGCCTGCTGTTTGACATTTAGAGACAGGCAGTTGTCAGTCCGTATCCCCAACCCAAACACACACACACACACATACACACACACGTGTCCTTGAGCAAATTTGAATGAAATTCCCTCATCAGTATATCAAGACTGGATTCACCCTGTGGCTAGGGCTCGAGCTGCTGTTTAATTACTGATTACACCTGCCAGCCACACACACACACACACACACATACACACACACACACACACACACACACACACACACACACAATGCTACGAACAATTCATTCAATAATAATTCCCTACAAAATAAAGCAACTCTTCCTGCGTGACTGTGTATCTGTGCACTGTCTGCATGTTCGTGTGATTCATTTGTACCCAGCACGTGCATTGAAAACGTTTGTACTAGCAGGAAAATGAATGTGACAAAGAAATGTATGACTTGTGTGTTCAGGTGCTTATGAATTCATCCCCTGATCTCTCGGGTTCTGGAAATAAACGAACAGCTGTATATAAAACAGATTTAATCAGCAACACTTACAAAAACCAGTTAAAGAGCAAAAAAAAGAATAAGACAAAAATACTCACAGTATCAGGGGGTTGATAAAAAAAAAAGAATACAGCTTAATAAAGTGTGGGAACAAAAAAAATAAATTATTCGAATTGTTGTAATCCAGAATCCGGTAATGAGGAGCTCACTTTCAGTCAGCAGAAAATATTTTTGAAATATCTGGAAATAACAGCACTATCTTGGTGTGCAGGTTAAAGGTGTGTATCAGGATTGAAAAGAAAGCCTCGGGACTGGGCAGCTTTTACTCTCATGTCACTGGGAGCAGATGATTATATATATGATGCTTATTAGGATATTAGAGTCATCAGTAGAGCTGCATTAAAAGCATTTAAACTACAATGGACAAATTCGGTGCGTATTAGGTATCCTCATCCAGTATGTTGCACTTTTTATCTTGTAATGTTTCATCACATTTCATTCGTTGACAGCATCCAGCACGCCTGGGGGGACTTTCTACAGAGACAGGATGTCTTGGAGAAGCGCAGCCCGTCCCCTCCATCACTTTCTTCTTCGGACAAGATGAGCGCTTCAATCAGCATGACCACCCTGTCAGATGGCAGCACCCCTGTAAGTCTTCCTGCTTTTCCTTACCTTGGTCTTTCATTGGCTGAGCTGAGGTCATGCATCAAGCAGCCCAGAACAGCCTGTCATCCGGTTCTCAATCCGACGTCAACAAGTTCTTTTTCACGCATTATCATTGCAAGCGAGAGGTGATATACTGTAGCTGAATCTTCTTTTGGACACAAAACGTCCTCTATAGACGTCAAATGGCATTTCTTCCTACATGTTTTCACGATCCGTGTTCACCGTTACTGAAGTAGCAGAGTTTTATTTTTCTGTAACTGCAGAATTTACATCAATGTCATTGTCTTTGTCACTGCTGCTGGAGAGTCCTGTCTGCACGTATAAATCGGAATCTTCTGTGTATACAGAGGGGTTTTTTGTTGTTGTTGTTTTTTGGCAAGGCTTATCAGTGTGGCTTCCTCACTGTGATGTGTGCGTGTGACATGAAGCTTGGAGCAATACACAGTATCTGTGTAATAGGCTTTGTTATCACAGTGCGTAAGAGAGAACGGTTTCCTAACGACGAGAAACAAAATCGACCACACAGAAACACACACAAAGATGCCCTCTGGAGTATCTCAGTACTGCTGAGCTTGCTGTCCAGTAGCTGCGGATTGTGAGCCCCCTGAGTGAGGGAGACAGGGAAAGAGAGAAAAAGAACACTTTGAACATACAAATGGCATTAGCATCATTCCAGGAAGGCGTTTACATGGAGCTTGTAATACTTTATTGTTGACAAACACAAACACAGGATATGCTCAAGTGGTTAAAGTCATGAGAACACTGTTGCCTCACAGCACCACAATGGTGTATGGCTTTCTTCTGGGTTCTCCTATTCCTTCTCACCTCCCAAAAATATTCCACTAGGTGGATTGGTGGAGAAAAATGACCCCAGGGTGTGAATGAGAGTGTGCACAGTGCCTTGTGATGGATAGGCGTCTTATCCTGGGTGTATTCCCATCTCACATCCTGTTCTCTGGAGCCAATGCGATTCTAACCAGGATAAAGCGGCTACTGGAACTCAGGCACAGTGGCTTAGTGGTTAGCACGTTTGTCTCACACCTCTGGTGCTGGGAGATCGATTCCCACCTCCACCGTTTATGTGCAGAATTTTCTACTACGGTTTCCTGCTCCCGTCCAAAGACATACACTGTAGGCTGATTGGCATCTCTAAATTGTCTGTAGTGTGTAAATGTGTGTTCAGTTGTGTCCTGCAATGGGTTGAGCACCCCATCCAGGGTGCCCGCACCTCGTGCCCCAAGTTCCATGGGATAGGCTCCAGGCTCCCTGCGACTCTGTTTAGGATAATTGGTACAGAAAATGGATGGATGAAATTGAGTGAGAGTGTTATGAGGTAAGTGGGAATATAGACACTGGTTTGCTAACAATTGATGCAATCCATTTAAGATAGCCATTCAGTCTCGTATATACATTTTTACGCCATACAACTGTAATCCTAACTTTCATATTGAGATATGTCAACATGGCATCAAACTGATCTTGTAAACATGATGAACACACCATTCGAACACACACAACCCAGACATGTTTTAACCTTAACTTGTCCCTTTCCTTTCTCTTTTTGTTTGCATTTTTCAAAAGGCTAGTCTTTCTCTTTTAAAAGACCAGCGTTCTTGGCAAAGATTAATGCCACATGGAATGTTTTTCTATTTCAGGGTGGAAGAGTAACCACTGAGAGGTTACTAAGTGTATAAGGCCATGCTTGAATTGCAAAAGCTCTCTTGTTCTGTTGTCCCAGCAGTACAAACCGTCTCTGCGTGAAAGTCAGTCGTATTTTCCAGCTGATTGAATTCGTAACCTCTGTGTCAAATTTTTGTCTGCACTCCCTCCGGCTGAGTGTCTGTGAGCGAGTGTGTTTTGGCACAAAGTGGCTTTAGATGATATAAAATCAATATCAAGTTATCTTGCTGGTGAAATAAGGACCTAATCTGACCTCAGATCCCTGCACTGCATTAACATTCATATTTTACCCAAATCGTGGCTGGCATATTCAGGTCTAAAAAGAACTGTCTTTTCAAGTGTTTTACAGGAGAATAAGACGTGAGCACGACCCGCAAGTTGTCAGAGGTTTAATAATGTAGTCACCATCTATGTCGCGGCTTTGAATGGTGATGTTTAAAGAAATTTCCATGGTCTAATGTTTAGGAACCTAGAAATCCCAGAACATTTCAGAATTTCATAACCAGCTGATTGATTCCTGTGGTTTAGGGTGTGTCAAGACGTGTCCACTCATATTTAAGTATGCACCAAACAAATAAACCCTGGTCTGCCAAAAATTGAGGGTCTCTGTCCTCGTCCAAGTCAACTGTGGTTCAGTTTGAGAGAAGGACACAGTTTTATGATGGTCCACACCCAAGATGGGAGCAAATACTTGTATTAAAGCTGGGATTGATGCACAGTAGCTGTTCTGTAGTCGTGTTGTATTTATTTCTAGAAGACACACAAGTTAATGCACATGCTGTTGTTTAATTTTAAAATAGCACGGACATTTAAGTCTCTTCCCTATCCTCTGCAAACAGAAAGCCTGCCGTGAAATGCCGTGGTGTTCTCTGATCCTGTAAAATGTCCTGTACTGACGTTAAATGCCCTGTAGGTAGCAATGTTGCATCAGAGCTGGCATTCTACTCGCTGGTTTTATGTGCAGAGTCCCGCTCAATCCAATTTTAATGTTATTTCTAGTGCTGAATGCATTGACATTTAAAAACGCACCATTAATCCCTTAGATGGATTTAGATAGACTTTTCCACGCACTTCGTCATCTCCTTACCTTTCGTCTCTTATTATACTGAGTGCTCATACACACACACACGCACGCATGCACGCACGCACGCACCTCAATCCAGGTCACACTCAAACTGCTCCCCAGCAGGCTTTGGGAGACTGGGAGTACATTTATTTCTTTCCATATTTAGCAGCTGAATGTTCTGCAGAAACTCACGCTCACGTAAAAATCACCGCATTGCTGCATTCGAATCCTCCTCAGGAACTTTTTCAGCCGCTGACTTTTAACGACTGTTTAGTTTCACTGACGTGAGCATGCATGAATAGATAGTTGTATTTTATTGATCCCATAGAGGAAGATTTGGAAAATAGTATAGTTGATGAGGGCAGCAATATATTTAGAACAGAAATAAATTTTTAAAAATAATAAAACAGAGATATTTTGCTGAAACTTCAGTAAATCTAAGCCAGTTAGCGTAATAACCAGCAGTCACTACAATTTCCTAATTAGTCAGTGATAACACTGGCATTGTAGTGACTGCTGTTTGTTTCTGTAACTACCCTGTTACCTCTGGGACTCTATGAGCTATCGCATCAGGTCATGGTGTCATTAAGACGCTGATATTATGTCTGTAATGATCATTTAATGATCAGTCATTTTAGCTTTCGTTTGGCCTGGAGGCTGCTGTTTTATTAGCCAGATCCTTCTTACATTCTAACAGAAGATCCCTGTCTCATTTTAAACAGAAACATTTCAGAAGGCATCACATTCAGAATGTAGTGACAGTGATATTGGTCCCACATACAGTGAAATTCTTTTCTTCGCATTTCTTCACCAGGAAGTTGAGGTCAGAGTGCAGGAAGTTGGGGTCAGAGTGCAGGGTCAGCAATGATACAGCACCCCTGGAGTAGAGAGGGTTAAGGGCCCACAGTGGCAGCTTGGTAGCACCCGGGCTTGAACCCCTGACCTTCCGATCAGTACCCCAGAGCCTTAACCGCTAATCCACCACTGCCCCCTGTGTTAGTGTTAATGGTAGTTTGGTTCTTCTAGTCCTAAGTTAAAGACATAAGTGATTTGAAGCCCTCTCTGGTATAAATACCGCAACCTGTACCTGAGAAAGTACATTTCGTAACATGAGTTGTGCTGTACCACAAATTTGGATACCAGTGCAGGATTTAGTTAATTAAGCATACTCGGACCAAACAAAGCGAAGTCAGAGCTCAGGAAAAGAGTCACGTGATCTACAAAAGGATTTTATGTATATATATATATATATATATATATATATATATATAAA
>JAOUWY010000038.1:16894535-16905763 GCA_025728095.1 Prietella phreatophila
TAGTAGTAGTAGTAGTAGTAGTAGTAATAGCAGTAGAAGTACTATTAATTGTAGTGGTAGTAGTAGTAGTAGTAGTAATAGCAGTAGAAGTACTATTAATTGTAGTGGTAGTAGTAGTAGTGTCAAAACATTCATAATTTCTCCAGTACACAGTTTCATGGAATGGTCAGTTAGGCCATAATAAAATTAGTGCAGCATTACCAACCCTGACTTTGTCATTACCCATGCCAAGTGTTCCTCTGGTGTCAAAATTAACATTTTGCTTCATTAAGCTTGTGAGATATTTATGATTTCATCAACAGGAAACAAGAGTTTAATGCTGAAAGTTCTCTATTGTTTTGCCTCATCAGTAGATTTGGATGAGGGCCATTAAAAGTGGCTGTATCCCACTGAGAACACTGTCTTTCAGTCCGGCACTCTACTGACAAAAATGTTATTTGAGCCAACCAAAGTTATTTATCACCCATTATACTCTGCCTGATATATCAGGGTCACAAAGTTCTGGAATAGTTGTTTGTGAAGCAGGTTTTAATGAGCTGTAATAAAAAAAGACCACAAAAAAAGGCATACAGCATACGCTTTGGATTTGAAAAATCTCTCTTTGAGTCTCCAGGTTTGCAGATATGTAAATTAGAGACTCTTGGCAGGTGAAATACAGGTGATCAGGTACAAAAGTTCAAGCCTTTGATTTCAGACTTGCAGCTGCCAGCAACGACAAAGCAAGATCAAACCGACTGCACCATTCTCATCTGAGTTCATCCATATTTACAAAGCCCGACAGCGACAGGCTCCGTACGGCAGCACGGGAATCATGGTCTCAGCAGGTTTATTTACAACCGCCATGAAAATAAAGTTGGGAATCAAAGCTATGTGAAGAAGATTTTGTCAGTCTTTTCAAACTGTAGGAATCTATAAGGATGGAAATGGCTAAAGTTATAATTAACGCTGAAGCCCAAATCACTCTCTATAGTGTGCCACATAGGATTCAGATGTAGTTCATTTATTTAAGCATTCCTGAACCATTTGGGATCTGTAGTATTTTTATTCTTTCAGGAGTGTAAAACATACTATGATAATATGAGCAGCTTGATGGCTCCGCTGCATCGGTGACAGACTCAAATATAGCACAGGAACATGGTAGGGTTTCATATACATTTCATATTTATCACAGGTACGTTTTTTATTATGACATGCGCTTCACACCTGAGAGTCTCTGATATGCGCACTTGTTACATGTAGTGTATATAATCTATTACAGTAAATGTTTCCATTTTATCCCAACACCTTACATGGATCAATTGGATAACCGATCAGACATTGCCAATCTCATTAAGAATAAAAGAGAATCAGTATATCAGTATAATCAGACATTGTTGGCTGCGTGGACATTTCGAATCCATGGTGAACTGGAGAAAATGTCGAGCCTAATCTCATGACAATTCATACGAATATTAAAAGAACAAGGGTGATGTAACAAGAATGATTTTGCAAGCAAGGGAAAAAAGATTAAACCCACCCGTAACCTCGATCTTTAATCTTTGGACCGTTTCGTTTAAATGGAGTCATGTGAATTGTTATACATTTGCTAGTTAAAATTATGAGGTAAGTTGTGGCTATATCGTCCTACACCAACAGCTAACGTTAGCCAAGACAGCTAGCTAGCAAGCAATGCTTTGCATAATGTTCTTTCACTGACAAGAGGTGTAAATGTTTATGTATCACGGATAATATGTGAGCAAAATTTGACTTCTTGTTTATCTTAACCCACTAACCCCGTAAGGCCGAAAAACCGGCTTGCCCGTCTTGACCTATTCCCGTAAGGACAACATACCAGCTTGGTCCTCTATGCCAAATCCCCGTAAGGCCGATATAGCGGCTTTACAGTGTAAACGTTATCTCCGTAAGGCCGGTATACCGGCATTACTCTGCTATGATTCCTTACTTATTTAATTATTCTTTTTTGACCCAGAAGGTTGATGACGTCACAGCGTGATTACGACATTACGCTGTAATTACGATGAAGATGATCCAAGATGATGATGTTGATAAACTTATGGTGTAATACTATGGGGAATATAGGGTTGTGGGACATAATACTGTGGGAACTAGGGGGTGATAGGGTTAAATGATTTTATCACCATCATCACCACTGCTAATTCTGAAATTGAGACCTGATTCTGTGTAATAAGCGATTTGTCATTTCCAACAAGAAGAGCTTCAGAGATTTGTGTAGATGAACTCATTGAAGTGATTAGTGCCCCTTGTTGCTCAGGGTTTTGTGTATATGTCATATTACAGCAAACCAGTGACTTAATTTCCCATCCTGCACTGCGTCCTACAAACTTGGTTGCCATGGAATACACTTCAATCACACACATGCAGAAACACGTTCACCTTCTCCGGAATTCTAATCACACACACCTGTTGCCAGTCGCACACTCACTCACTCACTCCGCGCTATATAAGAGACTTTTTGAACACCAGGACGAAGTATTGAGTGTTATCACCATACCAAGCTTTTGTACCCTGTTCTTCATTTTGATTCATGTTTATCGATCTTGCTTCTTGTTCCTCGTTCTTGATTCTTTCCTTGCCTCTTTTGTGCCTGTTTGTTGATCGCCTGACCCTTTGCCTGTTTTTGACCATGCTATTTTCTTATGATTTGCATTTGTCTGCCTGTTTCTCTTTATTAAAAGCTCTTATCTGCACTTGCATCCGTCCTAACCTTCATTACGTGGAATACGTGACAGTGTATCATTTGCAAGTTAGTTTTCTTGAATTTATAAAAATGATTTGTTGATTTTCAGGATGGTCAATTTGTTGTTCACACCTCTGAGGTTGCCAGATTTTTCTTGAGTAAAGATAGGGTAAAGATGGGATGGTGTTTTTCAGTTACATCAAGAACACTGCTTTTTATCACAAACGCTTGCCTTTCATACTGAACAAATTGGTAGATAGAAAATACGGACATACGGAGTCTAGTTCATGAAAATGTAGGCTAATTGATCATGAATTTAATTTGATTTTTTTTTAAATGCCAACATTTTTGTTATGTTGTACTCTTTAAAGGATAAGCTGACCTAGCACTTATTTTCTATATGATTACAACTCATCTTATGAAAGTGTAGCTCATAATTTTATGCATATAAACGATGTCTCTGATTAAGATGCTGTCTCTGTGCAGAAAAATCCTTTCCATAGAATTCAAAGGAGATTTAAAGGACAATACATGCATCATGGTTATGTATTTAATATTGGCCTAAAATGGCATCCCATGGGGATTTTTGAGTGTATGTGCAGCCCAGACTATACATTTCAGCGTGACCTGTTGTTGTTAAATCAAGTTGCTGATCTTAATACTGCTCTTAGCTCAATTTCAAAGTCAGAATCATGTGTAACTTTTTAGGGTCTCTGTCCTGAGATTTAGGCAACTCACACACAAACTCAACTCTGAATATGGCGCCATGTGTTTACGACAACTATCCTTCATGTCTCTGGTAAGTTGGTGAAAACTTGAGTTATTAGTTGAGTTGACCAAAAGAAAATGCAAATGTTTAAATCACAGAGAATCTGAGATAGTTTATTTGATTTGATGAAACAGCGGGAGATGCATAGATTCTCAAATAAAACACATACTGACTTTGCAGCATATCTCCAGAGTCAGAATGACCAACTTGAGATTAAAGTTGTTTACTAGTCACTCGGGTGTGTGACGTGGTGAGGTTGCTGACCTTCATGAGCTGCGTGGGCAGACTTTGTTTAATGGCTTCTGCATCATCAGTAGTCTGAGACACTAAGCCACACCAGACTGTGCTTTCGATCCTACATCCATTGCACTGGAACAAGTTGAACAAACATGTGGATTTATTATTTGGTGAAAATCCTGTAGTGTCCCCTGTGCGTGTGTGGAGCCGTCCAAGCTCTGTTTGTTTTTCTGTGGATTACTTGGATTGTGGGGCCTGTGTTGACTAAAGAGCTGAGCTTCAGTCATGAGCACACACAGACACACACACCATAGCCTCCTTCTGGAGGTCGTCATTCAGCACTGATTCATGGTCATTGGTGTTGGAAAGATGGAGGACTTCGCCTTCCCAAATTTGAGCCCCAAATGCATGCACGCGTTCTGGATTCGAATAAATTTGCTTTATTACATACTTTGTATCTTCCATCCATCTGTGATTGTGAGCATGTGAGTAGCTTTTGCAGCTTTACCAGACTGCATCCATGTCCAACGTCATCACTGAGTGCAATTTCTCTTTGTGCTGAAGGCCAACTATTACACAAAAACACCCTCAAGCACCTTTTTGGATAATTCCACATAACCCTGGAGATGGCTGTCCACTGGAAACAATAAACATCTCATTGTGTTCTGTGTGAAATACTGTGAATAGGTTCATGGTTCAAGAAATATGATTCAAACCTGACCTCACTAACAGATAGACTCATGCTATACGTGTCGTTTTGTTAAATAAGATGTTCTGTCGTGAAATAAGATTTGAAAGCGTGGCATCGTTCGATTGGTCAGAAGCATTGGCAATATGTGTTGGATTGCTAACCTTAACATCTTGTGGATTTTTTTCAGCTTTACTAATGCACCTGCTTGGATATTCACCTAACAAACCAACTTTATTCTCCCACACATCTTTTCATTTCTGCACTGCGAAAACGCTGAGAAATGTCCCCAAACTAGGTGATAAATCTCCTCATTTACACTCTTATGGGATTAATTATCTTGTTTCTAGATATGAAACTCACTCATCCCATTATCAGATAAAATGGCTTCCAGCTGGCGTGTATTTATTTGTTTGTTTGGATGGTTGGTTGCTTACTGGATGGGCTCATTTTCCAGTGTATAAGTTTCAGTAACAAGACAAGAAAACATATAATTAGTTCATATTAGTTCATATTATAAAAGGCATGTCTGAATTTTTAGCAATTTTTTTTTCATTGCAAGAGTCATTTCAAGAGCTTTGGCTTAGTGTCAGTACTGTTTTATTGTAAGATACACTAATTTGGCTACTGCAAGGTCCCCTAGAGAAATAGTGCCCACTAAAAGCCTAGTTAATAGACTGCATGCATAAGCGCAGCCATTACTCGTGTTTATCCTGCATGTGCCCTTTTCATAAACAGACTCCAATTTGGACTGATTGGCAGAACAGCCATTTAAAGTGTTTATTTATTATTAACCTTGATTTTTATGTAGAATAGTGTGGAGTTGGCAGATTGAGCATTCCTAAGTATCTCTTTTAAGTAGAATATTTAAAAAAAAAAAAAAAAAAGCAGGATATAGGAATCACAAACCTGCTCTAGGCAGCCATCTTCTGCATACAACTGGCCCAAAATTGAGCTAACTGATCGTCCCATTTGTCCGTATGGGATTAATTATTTGTTTGTGCATATTAAATATTACACTTTCTTATCCCATTATCAGATCAAATGGCTTCCAGCCAGCACAATTGCTTGCGAATGGATTTCATGAAAACATACAGAAATATGTAATGCTGGTTCATATTATCCTATACTCACAGCACTATCTTTTTAAATATTAACCACGTCTTTTTTTTCCCCGACTCATTTCATTCTAAGTCATTGGGAAAGCTGTGGCTTGTTGTCATGGTAGTTTAATTGTAAGGTCCCCTAAAGAAATAGTGCGCAATAAACGCCTAGTTAAGTGATGGCATATATAAGCAACACTATTACTTCTTAAGCTGTTTCCATGAGCTGACTCCAATTTACACTGGAGAAAAATGCATTTATTCACTATTCATGATGAATTGCTTGCAATTCGGGTAGAGTTGCATTTTCAAGGATTGTCAAGTGTAGAGAACATGACTTTCATCTGCCATTATTCTTTCCTGGATCTCATTTTTGCACCATACAGATTCAATAATAAGAGGAGAATTTATCGAATGTGCCGACTGGCAATCGTTTTTGAATTTCCGTTCCATCTGAAATCGTATAATGTGTCGAGTCTCCTAAGAATCACGAATCATCCACAGACATTACGGGACGTGGCGCTGTCACCCACACCTTTAATTGGTGCCTAAATTAGATGAAATCTGTCACGTTCGCTTGAAGCTAGCCTCAAGATTCATTTGCTCGCATTTTCTGAGCTCATCCAGCTTATCAGTCCAGTACACATTTTCATCAGCTTGCGTTTTCTACTTGACTGAAAGACCAGAAAAGGAACTCCTTCAAATGGTCTGACTATGACGTATCGTCAGCCAGATTTTCGGGAAAAATGCGAGTGATATTCTTGAATTTCCAACCAGTTTACTCATAAGAACAACTACAAGTTTAAGCCATGACTTCCCACCTTATCATTCATTTTTCTTTTTCCACATACTGTACACTAGTCTACCAACCCAGAGCACAGTCCTCTCTTGCACAATCAATTGAGATCATTTAGCGCCGCCCCTTGAGTTCTGTATGATTTACAAAAACGTCCAGGTCTCAAGATAATCACTTATATTTAATTTTCAAGATAAGAACCTAATTAAAATGCAGCACTTGCTTTGGAGTGTACGGTATATTGACTTTCTGATATTCTGGAGGATAATGTAGTAGGAGCCTTAGCAAAATAGTTTAAATTACAGATAACTGCAATTCTGTGCTGTATTTAAGATGGACAAGAAAGAGATGTTTTATCTGCTTTCCAGTTTTTCGATTTACTTCTCACTAAGACAGCCAAAAGAAGTTGATGAGATCTTACAGTTGTGTGCTTTGGCTCTGATTCCCTAATCTTAGCATCGTACACACTTATATATCCAAAGTCAGCTTCTAATGGCTGTTGAAAATATGCAGTACTTTATGTATTGTCTAGTATAAGTGTATACGTGTAGCACAGATTCAAATACTCTCAGAAGTGAGCTCAGCTGGCCATTTTATCAAGAAGGAGATGTGTTCAGTTCATGATTCTCTGTTTGATTCTAATACATATAATTAAACTCAATCCCACGGAATATAATTTTGAAATCTCAGTATCTGTTGGTCTGTTTTCCATCCAGATCCTCTCAAGTTTTTCGACTCGCTCTGAGAGTTTTTCCTCGCCTCTGTTGGCTTTGTCTGACCCATAATGCTCTAGAAAATAAAGGATATAAAGAGCTACGTGAATGCAATATTCACATTTTATTTGTATAGCTCTACAGTATATTAGTTATTTTCTCATTTTTTTATAAAAAAAAAACATTTTAATGTGACATTACCATAATAATACTGTATATGACTGGGTTTCACTTAAAGATAACCATCAAGCATACACATTTTTACATGTACATGTAAGAAAATACCTTCAAGCCTTTCATTCCACACTAAGAGGTAATTAAAAGCACACTTTTGGACGAGTTTTGAATTTCAAAATAGCATGAAAACAGCAACTGAATGAGAATGAGGTAAAATGGCTTATACGTTATTAAAGTTACAATACACCAGCATTATACTGTTCATTTATACTTGTAGAAAAAGAGAGCCCTTTGCCACAAAGCAGCTTTAAAGAAATCCAAGTCTCGACCTCAAATGAGTGAGTCAGAGTCAGAAATGACAAAGGAAACGCCAACGAGACAGCACAAGGAAAAACATCTGGAGATGTGAATCAATCCTGCTCTGGGTGACATCAGATGCTGAGATTTCCAGATGAAGCTGAGTATGATACAGAGGAAAAGTGAACAACATGGTGAAGAATGAGTTTTGTGAACATTATGAGTACGAGTCTCAATGCTCAGTTTGATGAGCCATATAAACACACACATGCGTCTGTCCATACCTGTGTTGCTCCAAGCTGCAACAAATTGTCCGCTTTTTTGGAAAAGCACTTACGAAAGCTATCTCTTTACAAGCCACAAGCCCCTCAGGTCTCAAAGTGCTTTGTAAAGTAAAAATAAAGAGATTAATCAACAGAAGCAAATATCCTATGCAAGTCTTTCAGCTTTTAATGGTTTTGTGTGTGAGTCAGTGTTCACACACAGAGGTGTGTGATATCATGATGTGTCATCGTATGCAGTCGAAGCGACACGCTTGGCCGTCACATCTCAATGAAATGACCAACACACAGCGCACACCTTTCTCTCTCTGCTCATTTATTGTTGGCTGGGTGGAGATAAACACTATTGATCAGTTTGGCTGTCTCAGCACTGATGGATGGTCGCAAAAGAGGACTTTAAGGCTGCAACGATTAGTTGTCCTTGCCAGCCTCAGAATGTTCCAGAACATCAGCATACTCCATTTGGTCAGTATGCATGTGTTTGCACATTTGCATCAAAGAAGGCCATTGGGTAAGAGAACTACTGGAAGAAAATTCAATTTGACAATTCTGTACGTCATTTTAACCATTTAACAAAGTGGGTATGTTTTCATTCACGGTATATACATTAATGAAATAACAATATACACCCCATGCAATACATAATACATCCATCCATCTATCCATACACTCTTATCCTACACAGGGTTGTGTGTGACAATGATACAAGTGTTTGTATGCATAGTGCACTCACAGACCACCTTAATGGTCATCCTGTAGGTATACAGAGAAAGACTATAGAGAGAGAATGTAGCTGTGTTGATCGTCTTCTGGTCCTCATCACTGTTTGCTGGATAGTTTTGGTTTGTAGACCGATTCCCCAAGCAGCATTGATACCGAGGGGTTTAAAATCCCAACAATGATCGAGTCACTACATACCTTTGCTAGATAATAACGTGCTCTAGGGTCTCTAGTGTTGCCAGTCTACAAGTAGTTGATTTAATTCTCTGCTTTAAATGTGTGGTCCAGTTATATGAGTTTAATTTGTAAAGATGTCAATAGCCTTATACTGTAGCTGTGTGGAAGTAGTGTGGCGTACTCAACTAAAAATACTGCTGTCTTAGCTTACGTTTAAAAGTAGAATTGTAGTTCGTTTTAGAGTTTTTCATTTTCAGGAACGAGTATATTTCATTTATTAGTTTATACGACACACTTGTGCAAGGATGGCCAACTTTTGTTTGTTGACCTTTACTCCTCCTGTGCTAGTAGTGAGGCTTCTCATTCTGTCTCTTTTCAAAGCCAGAATCCTCTCTATGTTCAACCCTCACTGTCATAGCCTTTCAAAAAAAAAGTGTTTTCTATTCATGTGTCTAGCCCCATGCAGGATTATTTATTCAGTATAGTCTTTTTGACGTTTTATTCTTGCTTTTTTCATTGTATTAATATTATCAATTTACTCGGCTTGCCTGTCTGAGTGAATTATCTTTTGTACTTTCAAAGGCATGGTTAGTTGACTTTTATGAATATTTCTCACATTTTAGCATCAATATGCATGTAGGACACTTTTTTTTTTTTGTAATGTATATACTAAGGTTTAGGTTTCCATATTGCAGATCTTTCATCCCCAGTTTGAACTTAAAGAATGTTCTAGCTCATGAATAATTTCAGAAGTCTTTGGTGTCTGAAAAGTTCTACCCGGATCAAAGTGATCAAAGTATCTTTTATCAGAAATTGGGAAACTTTGTGAGCATCACTAATGACTGATGCCATAACAAAAGGTCTAAATTCCACATTGATAAAGCCCATCATGGTGAATGAAAAAAATAGGAATAAAATGTCAGAGATGCGCAGGTTCTAATCATTCTCTGCTTCTGCTGTTTTAACCCCTGTCACGGCCCCTATTGAATTCTGAATATATCCATGTCACAATGATAAAAATGAACTGATATCTATGGAGCTTTGTAGCTGACAGGGTATATTTATCTCTGGGAGTCCAGAATGGTTCACCTAATTTATATCAAATCTATATTTGATCAAAATTAATAAAAATTTATATTTATAAATATTTATTTTTTGTAAATATTTATTTTTTGTGCTGGATTTAACACAGAACTACACACCCAGTCAGCCCCAGTGCACCACATGAGTTTGTCCTGTATTCAGTGTCTCATTGTCTAGCTTTTGTCATTTGTAGTGTTTGTTGTATGTCATTTATTCCTCGCTGTGTGCATGCTATTGCCACGCTTATCTAGTTCATGTTTGTTTTGTTCAGAGTCTGTTATTTTGTGCTTCTGTCATGTAATGGGGTCGGAGACGGAGGCAAATGCAGTTAAAGCTTTTCTTAAAGAGACAGGCAGACAAACCCAAAATGTAGGGCAATATCACAGTCAAAAAAACCGGCGAGGGGTCAGGCAAGCAGCAAACAACATAAACTAGGCTTGGACGAGAAACGTTACAAAACATGATCAAAACCATGAAACGAGGAACAAGGATCAAAAAGCTCGGTAAGGATCTGGCAATAAACACGCAATACTTTGCACAGAACATTGACACTCAGGGGTTTAAATATACACACTAATCAGAGGGAAATGAGAACAGTTGAGACATTAGGAAGGAACCAATTACATAACAGGGGCGACAAAACACTTGTCAAAAGTAAACAGTCAGTGAATACCCGGAAGCGTGCGCACAGTTTTGCCCGAACATTCATCACGTGAAGAAATCTGTGACAGCTTCATTTTAATAAACACTAATCTGCATTTGCATCTGCCTCTGCTACCAGTTCCTGACAAATATTTGAATGTGGTTTAGTTTGTACCAAAATTTATTCACATGGATAAGCAGTTGAATATATTTCAGTAAATACATTCTCAAGGTTTTCCTTTTAACCATGTCTATGGTATAGGACAGCCAGCTTTCCTGCCGTTAAAGCTCTATTTACACATTACACATGTAATTTTCTCATGGTTTGAGTTGACACCATATGACTATTATCTGATACACATATTCTGTGCCCTCAACTAATATTGTCACCCTTGGTAAATATGGGAAAGGCTGGGGAAAGTTGTCTTTATTATTTAACCTTTTGATCTTTTGTTAAAAAAATTCACAAAAATACTCTGTTCTCATGGATATCAAACAATCGCATATAAAACACAGGTTTATCCAAAAAAAATCTTTTGCGCTACCTCCCTTTGCCAAGATAATAGCTCTGAGTCTTCTTCATTTTTGTGTTTTTATTTTGATGTTTTTATTTATTGTCCTGCTGGAAGATTCAATCACGGCCTATTTTAAGCTTTCTGGCAGATGCAGTCAGGTTTTCATTTAATATCTGTTGATATTTTATAGAGTCCATGATGCCATGTATCCTAATAAAATGTCCAGGTCCTATGGCAGAAAAACAGCCCCAAAACATTAAAGAGCCACCACCATATTTAACTGTGGGCATGAGGTACTTTTCCATATGACTACCTCTCTGTGTGTGCCAAAA
>JAOUWY010000038.1:16933062-16945752 GCA_025728095.1 Prietella phreatophila
ATGATAGGTTGATTGGTGTGTCTAAATTGTCCATAGTGTATGAATGGGTGTGTGAGTTTGTGTGTGATTGTGCCCTGGCATCCTGTCCAGGATGTACCCTGCCTTGTGCCCGATGATTCCTGGGATAGGCTCCAGGTTCCCCATGACCCTGAAGAAGGAATAAGCAGTTGAAGATGGATGGATGGATATATTGGTTGTTTCTTATTTTAGAGAACTTTCTTGAGTCAAGACAGACAAAGTCAGTGTGACATTTTTCACTTTTAGGACGCTGGCAGTAAACCACTGCTGCCTGTCTGTTTTAGGGGTGTAGCACAATGTATTTGTATCTGTATCTGTTTAGTGCTCCAAATATTCATTCAATTGTTTAAATGGAATATGAAAACATTGGAAAACACTCCTGGAATAAAACCCCAACACTGTCAGCATGTTTTTAATATTGTGCACACAGTTACTATTTTGTTTATACTTGCTTGTGATAAAAAAAATAAAAAACTAGTAGCATAATTTAACTACCAATACCTTGAGCAGGCAGTTACTAAAGATGAATAAGTGAATGATGCATGCATCTCAGCGCAACTCGCATTCAGGTTAAAGAATGTGGTCTTTCTATCTGTTTAGAATACACCATCATATTTCGTATTCGTATTCAGTTACATTCCTACCTTATTGAGTTAATAGAAGTCAGATTCTTTAAGTGATGTTCTGATGCCACTGCAGTTTCAGCAAGAATAAGGCTTCAGGTTCAGCTTCAGGGTTTAGAAGACCCACAAATATTGTATCTGTATATTTCTTGATCTTCTGCCACACAAGCTACAGCGATAGTGTCCTATACCTTCAATCACATCATCTATATTCTCCATGACCTCAAATTTCTTCTTCACTTGTTCTCCTTCTGATGATTTGATTTGCGTTCAGTAGGGTCGTGATATCAGTCTTACTAGCCCTAGGGGAATGAGAAGACTCTCTGTGCATTCTACTTGCGTCATGCTCCTCAATCACTTGATTGACATAAGGCTAAGCTTCGGTGCCTCTTTTAATGAAGGGACTTGTCTCAAAGAGTTCGTGAACTTCTTTACAGTATTTCAGCCACTTGCAGCTATAGAAATCATTTGCTATGGTTTTTCTTGAGGTTTAGTAGCAGACACGTGACCACTCCTCCCAGTCAGGACAGACAGATTAATTAAAACCATCATCTCTATAATGATTAGCATCTTCAAGAGAATAGATTGCATAAAGGTATTTTCATGTTACTCCCTACCTTTCCTCTATCAAAAATCATTCTCATTAGAACTTCTAGTGTTCTCTCTCTCTCAAAAAAAAACAACAACAAAGTAGCCCATATTCATCAGAGTTGCGTATTAGAGAGTGCAGATTCGAAAACCCGAATGACATACATGAATGAATCAACATCTGGTTCATGAAACTGTCATACAACATCAAAACAGTAGTGCAAAAGATGAATCAGCTTCGGCTGTGCGGATGCAGTCTCCCACCCACTAGGCTTTATTTACATGTCCTATGCATATAACACACCACAATTTCAAAATGACATGAAACACACCCTAATGTAAGCAAGTACTGCAGCAGTGAATCAGTGAAAGATAATCGTTTGACAGACTACAGTTATTCAAGACCCGAGGAAGTGAATCAAGCAGGGAAAAAATCAGTTTCAGTGAAGCTGCGTCCGAGGCACTTGTGCCCAACGGAGCCTAAAAAAAAACAACAACCTTGAAGTAAGATAAAATCTATGGAGGGAAAATGGCCTTTAAATTCCATGTTTTTACTGAAATGAAGGGTATTACGTAAGCAAACAGAGACCGTTATGAAAAATGGCTCTTTTGGGGGGAGGGGGTTGGTTGGTTTATGTAAGGGCAAACTCTGAAATAATTTCCGACCTTGCATGCAGTTATGTGAACTTTATTTATGGCCAGATTTGTGTTTTTTTTAATACTCAAATACTGTTGGTCGTATTTAATCGAATTAATAAAGGTGAGCCTATATTTATTTATTTATTTTTAAATCTTCAGTTAATTTAAGCAAAATAATAATAATCAACCAATCGAATACATTAATAATAAATATACAAAATAAACTATAATAAATAATAAATTAACCAATGTCAGGGTGTGTGTTAGCGTTTAAGTATTAACCACAAAAAACTATTTATATCTGATATAAGCTTCTTGGAATAGCCAGCCTGCTGAAAATTATGCTTCAGCATCTTCTAGTGATTTTCTTCTCTTTAACTGTTGCGTTTTTATATATATAAAGCTGAATTTGCAGAGACCTCAAGAGGTCATTTTAGCATTCAAACCCCTACACATCAGCCCTGCTATTTTATTCTTGCTAATCCATTCACCATAGAAGTTTTTTTCTTTTTTCACACCCTTTGGCCAAGTAGCCGGTCCCATTACTTGTACAGACACACTCCTTCGCACGCTTAGTCTACGCCATGGAAAACCTCCAGCCCTACCTCACTGTAAGCTCTCTTGTGATGATATTAACAAGGTGGTGACATGACCATGCCATATCCCAATAGATTCCACCAGGGAATCCTATGTTTATATGACGAGATGGAAATCACTCCATCTCCATGGCTACCCAGACAGACCCCCCCTAGAGAGGCCAGAGCAACAGTGAGGTTAGTAGAAGTGTCTCTGTACTCATTTACTCTGGATTGCCCAGTTTGTCTTGCGTTTTGTTACACAAGATCTCAACCAGAAATTATAGCCAGCAGTTTATGCTTAAAGCACCAGACGCTAGCGGTAATGAATTCACTGAAAAGATATATTGTTAAATAAAACGCGTTGACTAAATCCAGCAGTTACTCCATTTTAAAAAGAACTGGAGAACAAAGTCATTATGACTTGAGGGAGATGTGTGTCATACATGTTATTGCACCTTTAGACCTTCCCTCAGGGGATCCCCTCCTGTCTCTTTTGTCTCTCCTTCTCTCATCCTCCTCTCTCAAGCAGACTGTTGCTACTGTTCCTTCCTCCGGGGCTCCTTCCTTGACAACCATAACACATTTCATTCCCGGGGGGCGGAGGGGGGGGATCTAAAGGAGCATACTACTCACTACTCTGTTTGTCTCAAGAAAAAGTCGAGGGACCATAATCAGTTCAGCACCACCACAGATCACTGCAACATCTGTAAAAAATGAATAAGTAAATAAAAAAATAAAATAAAATAACTTACTATGGTTTGAGAACAAAGCCAAGTACAGAACAATTTTTCAATAACTTTTCTATAAAAGTGTGGCAGCCTGGGAAAATCCTACACTTCTCTATGAAGTTCTAAAGACTACAAGCTTCCCAGACCTGAAATATGTTTCTTTTTTTTTTGCACACACATCTCTTTTCACCCACAAGTAAAATTCTAGCATTTTTTAAATTGTGATTATGAAAAGTGAAAAGGGAGAAAATTACTTGCAAAGTTTCCATTCAGACTACACTGAAAGACCCAGACATGCTGACTATCTAAAGCAGCTGATATGTATGAATTTCCTTCAATATGTACTAAATTAAACATAACATTATTAAATGTAACAATGAAAAATATGTATATCTTTATACCAAACGTTATTTGTATCCTACTGACTGACAGTCTATTCAGAAGTCCCACCCATTTCAGCAGTCATTCTGTGTTTAAGAATAATATCATTTGCTCCATGTGGAGCAATGTAATGTGTCTAACAAGTAACACTGTGGAGCAGTAGCACTGCTGTAAATAACAATATGGAGCTTCAAGGGATTTGGTTATTATTTGTAAAATGCAGATGAGATGGCAAATTTTAGCTTCACCATAGTTATGCTAATTAGCTTGTAGTCAGCTCTGATGGGTAGCTCTAATGTTCCTGAGGTACATGTTTTGTAACTTACCTAATTACATTTTAAAATAGCTAACCCAATATTGCCCCCACCAATCAGAACATTTAACTGAGAATGTTTTGTATTTCAAAAGGTATTGACTAGAGCAAATTAGCAGTTGTATCTTTTCTGTGGCTAAGACATTAATGATGAGCTCACTTGGATGGAGGTCAGATTCACCCAGAAGTATTCAGGGTTAGCATGGTGAACAGATGTGACCTGTTCCCTGTCTAGCTTGCTCAGGCGAGCTCAAGCACTTAATTCTGTTTTTAGTATTCTCTAGGCGGTGCTCACCTCATGGCTGCTGGTGTCGACTTCTTGTGCCATGATAAAACCATGAGCTTTGGGATGAAATAGCGCAGTGTGTTGTGAAGGAGTGGTAAAGGGAGTTCTGAAAGTAATGTAGAAATAATTTGAAGTTACATGACTCCTGATTGTATTCAATCCACTTTTGTACAGGTTTGTTGTACATACCATTCAGTTTGACCAGTCAAGTCATATAATGTGTGTTTCTCCATGATTCACTGCACAGCATTCAGAAATTCTATGCTGGACTATGACTGGAAAACGGCCTTAAACATAATCTGTGGTGAAAGCGTAATGTTGGATGTTTAGTCAGCACATATGGCTGTATCATTAGTATAACAACCATTGCAAATGGAAAATTTGAATACAGTGCTGCAAAGTGTGTTAAAGATATTAGGTTGTTTGAAAACATTGTTAAGAATGTGTTTTTAGTGTGGCACACCATGATGAACAACATGTATTAATTCTAAAGGTCCTGGGATTGATTTCCATGTGGTGCAAGTTCTGAAATGTTTGTGTGATGATTTGTCTTTTGGTTCCTTTTTTTTGTTGCTCAGCATTGCGGTAACCTTTCAACCTTTTGGCAGACAAATAAATGCATCTGTTCTGTTCATTTCCTGTTCAATCTTATTCTCAGCTGTGTTTCTGACCCTATCTTTTATTCATTCATGTACATTCTGTTTCTCCTTTTCGTGTTCTTCAGGCTCCGCATTGCGCTTGCTGCGCCTTTGGTGCTTGGCCCCTTTAAACGCTGCTTGCATCTTTAATTACTTGTTTGGTTTTATACTGTCTACAACATCTTGGAAACCTCTACTCAAGACAAATCTGTGAACTCCTGTATAGCACCACTCTGAATATTTTCCTACTTGACCTAACTTTTGAACTTAAATCACAGAATGTCATCAAATCTAAATACGGCCTAATGGGAATATATGAACAGTGACTGCAGTTTGAAAATTTTTATGTAATGAATCTGGGGGAAAAAATCCAACCCAGGTTTAAAATAGATCATTAAATGGATGAATCCTGTGATCAATTTAACACCAACTCAGCGATGCATGAGGTCCCTTTCCAGAACCTTTGAACTGACTGTCCCTCAGGGATGGAGTGAACTTCCAACCTCAATAGAATCCGTCACTTCAATAAAACAGCTAAAGACTCTTCTATAAACACTTAACCAACCCCTAACATGTCCCAACTAAAAAAAAAACCCCACTTACATCACTTACACCTTGTCTTACACCTCTACTCTGTGCACTTTGTTCCTTTAGCACTCAGTTTTTTTAAATTGTATGGTAGCAATACTTCTATTGTTCTCTGCTTGATATATCGCTTTGCTTGTATTTCCTCATTTGTCAGTAGCTTTGGATAAAAGCGTCTGCTAAATGAATATGTAATGGACGTGAATCAGAAAAAAATTTGTTTTGCCCTGCTGTGTAAAGTAATGTTGCGATAATCTTTGGTTGAGGTTAACTGAAACAAACCGATATTCCACCGTCAGTATGTGTGTCAATTGCAGTTCCCAAATGAAGATGAGTATTGATTTTGGATCCAGCCACTGAGTGGATCGAGTCTAACAGACAGAGCAGCCATGATAGGACAGAGCATGAAATCAGCGAAGCATAAAAGTGCTTATGCAGCCACCCATTTGTCTGAGACAGCACTACTGAGGCAAGTGAAGCTGTCGTAATTGCCCAAAGCACGATTAGCATCTCCACACATATTGTTGTTTTTGTTTTTTCGTGGGTATCTTTTGATTGTGGTTTGTTTATACAACATGTTCTGTACCAGCTTAATTGGAGGAAAAAGCAGCAGCAGAACTCAACATTGGCATGTTGGATATGATGGTGATTATTTCTGCAAATAATCATAGTTTTAGTCAGTGGGAGTCATTGGAAAAACCCCCTAAAGCGTCTGACTGATGTTGTGAGCGCGGAGATATTATACGCTTGTGAAGGTCATTGCCAGTGACCGTTGGGGGCGATTCTGCTGCAGTCCTGAGCTGTTTGCTTTATTTAACATATTTATTATGTTAACTGTATTTTTCAGCATTCCCTCTCGAGACAGCCATGACTGTACTGCATCACATCAAGAGCACTGACCTTCACTCTGGTACATTAGCAACTTTTCAATGGCACAGACAAGCAACACAGCCCTGATTGCTATTTAAAATTGATATTGTTCCGTTTGCATATGCAGTGTGTCTGCAAAGCAGGTGAGCGTCACGGCAGACGTCTCCGCCATTGCAAATGTATGCACAGTCTTACAGTTTGAATGACATACGTGGCAGTTCTGACTATGTAAAAGCTCTGAGATCATTTAATGAGTGGATAGTTGGAGCTTACAGTCAAAAGGGATTTGCCAGTTATGTTCACTGGTGTAAATTCGTCATGGTTGGTTTTTAAGATTAAGAAACCGTGTCTTTTACTGGGGTAGTACAGGACAGTGCCGGGCACTCAGCCATTTTAATCTGCTAGGCTGTTCATTTTGGTTTTTAGCAGTCAGAACACTGTGCCACCCATCCAACTAAAACTGCGGTCATTAAAATGTTAATGAGTATGATCAGTTTAATAATGTCACTGGCCCTAGAGCCATGAATTTTATTTTTCATACCTAATATAATGTGGACATGAGCACAATGAACATTATGCAAATGCCTGGTGCTCTCTGCACAACCGTTCCGCTGTCCCTCCTGCGCTTTCTCACATTCTCTCTCTTTCTGAAAGCGCACGTGACTACTGGTGTCTTTGGAAACTGTTCACTTTCCAGACACATTACACATATGTACATGCAGTCTAATGATCAAGTAAAAATCTGACTTGAAAAACTCCAATCCAGTCCAGTGCTGTGGATAATCCACGCAGTAATCCAGTAATTCTGGAATGATCTGCATAAAAGCATTTGTATCCAATTACCTGAAAACACTGTGCTGTGGTGACTATGCATTTTGGAATCATCATGTCAAGTTCAAATTAAGCCTTTGAGACATAAGTAGATATGTCATAATTGATTTTGATCCCATTTCCTAAATTGATCATTGGTACTGATAAATACGTATGGCTCACCCTCCTACTAAATCTCAATTTAATGTAACAAACAGAAATTTCCAACAGAATGCTGATTTTAGGGTTAATATGGAATCAGAATGAACACATTCAGGTTGAGCGAAATGTTTTGTGTGTAAATACTGACAGTGTCAGCACACAGCATGTGTACAGATGAGTGATAATGGAAGCTGAACGACAGTTCTGCTCTCTCCTCTGACCCCTCTGGCCTTTTGTTGGACTCACTGAGGTTAGTGGAAGTACAAGGAGTTACAGAGCCATATCAGTATTAGGCATGTGATTCACTGCGTGAAAAGATCCTACAGCACAATAAAGCTCTCTGTTACATTTACACAGATGAAATTCCCACATGATGAGAGAGGGAGAGAGAGAGAGTACAATAAAGTCCAGATACCAGAGAAATACGAATATGGACAACAAGTGCAGATGAATTTCTGTTATTAAGCATATAAACAGTAAATTTGTATGAGGTCTGGTCCACATAAGCGACCCACCCCCCCTCTCGCTCTCTGTCTGGACATCAGTAGCCTGAACAGTGGGTGTGTGGTGGTCATTTGGAGGTCAGTGGTTTTATGCCCTAGTCAGGTTTCACAATTACCAATTATAGACTGACAGATACAGTCTTCTCATTAACAGATGAATTGCTCTTGATTAGCACATGGCTAATCTTAGGTGAAGTCTAACTACAATCAGGCCGTATAATAGGACACCTACCTGAGGGAGAGCTCCATTAACTTTTAGAGTCTGGACATTGGAGCATGTGTATGTGTGTATCTAGATGGGTCCAGAAGATGATGATTATAAGACTCGAGGATAACCTTGTGTGTGGAGAGAGTGTGTGTTTACACCTTCGTTGACCCTCATCTATTAACAATTACAAGCTGCAATCGAGTATTAGCCATTTCTTGTGATGGATTCTGATTATTTATAGTGGGAAGAAGGAGCTGTGTTTTATTGATGATTGTAATTACTTTGTTGTCCCTCTGTGCGTGATCTTATACTTACAATTCAACACAGATCCTACAAGTGCCCTTTCTGATTATACAACAAGACTGATTATATGCTCATTACGATCATTCAGTCACAGTGACGAGGGATGAATCAGTGGTTAGGTAGATGAATGTTTGATTAAATGCAAGGATGGATATATGTGGATTTGTGGCTCAATGGATGGGTGGGTGGGTTTAAGAAGGAATGGATAGGTTTATGAGCACATTAAATTGTTGATTGTGGGCAAATTGCTGAACAGATAGATATCAGCTTGATGAACATTGGGCTGCTTACTGTAAAGACTGATTTATATGTATTTAAGTAGGTATGTTTATCTATACATTCGTTCATCAGTCCATTCATCTATATGTAAACCCTTAAATATTTGGGAGTTTGTGGATAAACGTATTGGTGGTTAGGTTAATGGATAAATAGATATAAATAGATTATAAAACAAAGGGGTGTATGGATGAATGAATGATGCAAAGATTGTTGGGAGGATGATTTGATTCATATGGATGGAGGGCACGGTTATTGACTTATTGGTGGATGGTTGGATGGATGGTTTTATAAACACACCAGTGGGTTGATAGATGTATGAACAAATATATTGATAAATGGTGAGCTAACCAATGGATGGATGGAAGGAAGGATGGATGGATGGATGAAAGTAAGGATGGATGGATGGATGGAAGGATGGATGGATGGGAGGAAGGATAGATGGTTATATGGAAAGATAGATGGATGCAAGGATGAATGGATAAATGGAGTTAAGAGGATATGGATGGCGGATGGATGGATGGAAGGAAGGATGAATGGATAGATTGCATTATGAGGATATGGATAGATGGATGGATCGATGGAAGGATGAATGGATAGATGGAGTTATGAGGATATGGATTGATGGATGGATGGAAGCAAGGAAGGAAGGATGGATGGATGGATGAAAACGATGTAAGGATGAATGGATAGATGGAGTTATGAGTATATGGATTGATGGATAGATGGATGGAAGCAAGGAAGGAAGGAAGGATGGATAAGTCGAATAGTACAACTGAGTAGATGGATGGATGGATGGATGGATGAAAAGGATGTAAGGATGAATGGATAGATAGAGTTAAGAGGATATGGGTGGATGGATGGATGGATGCAAGGATGAATGGATCGATGGAGTTATGAGGATATGGATGGATGTATTGATGGATGGAAGCCAGGAAGGAAGGAAGGATGGATGGATGGCTGGAGTTATGAGGATATGGATGGATGGATGGATGGATGGAAGGAAGGAAGGATGGATGGATGGCTGGAGTTATGAGGATATGGATGGATGTATGGAAGCAAGGAAGGAAGGAAGGAAGGAAGGATGGATGGATGGATGGCTGGAGTTATGAGGATATGGATGGATGTATGGAAGCAAGGAAGGAAGGATGGATGGATAAGTCGAATAGTACAACTGGGTAGATGTATGAATGGAAGAATGATTAAATGGGTACATGGGTGGATTATTAGATTAATACTTGGATGGAATATGGGTTGGAATGATAGATGGAGGTATGTATTGATTTATGAGAATTTAGAATTTTTCTGACGATAGAGGAGTGGATTCATAAGCATGATGGTTTATTCTTGCATACCGTAGATTGGTTTACGAGCATAGATTTGCTGATAGGTGGATGATTTGATTTGATGAGCTGGAATATGTAAGTTCACACAGTGTCCTGGAAAATATACTTAAAAAAGAAATAAATAAATAAAAAACCCGCAGGGCTGTCTGGTCTGAAGTTTCTCCTGAGGTTTCAAAGAGCATCACTGTACAGGATGCAGCACAAAAGGTCAGATTTCTTGCATTAGTATAATTTGAAGGCTATCAAGCCCATGCCATTCATTTTAACCACTAAAACTTGATTTAGCCTACTTTTAAATAATACATTAATTAAAAAGTATGAATGTGTGTTCATGTTATTAGTGTTCTTTATTAGTAAATGATTTAATGAAAAAGTTTGATTTGGATTGTACTGAACGTTCATATCCGTACAGATGTAGTACAGTTCGCTCTATCTATATTTATTATAAATATAAACTGATTTCACACATGTATGGTTAGCGCTGCCATCATATGCCATCTTACCATCTTTTTCATCATATATTCTCAGGGAGCGACAAAAGTCAGACAAAAACAGCAGAAGTTATTCATCTTGCTCTGTGGACTTTTTCTGTCATCTCTTTCATTCCCCCACAGATCTATTCTCCCCTTTTATTCTCCATTTCTTTATGACTGGCTCTCGCAGGCTGTCACAGAGACGGCCTGTCCTCCAAATCAAAGCCGAAATGGAAGCGATGAGAACAGGTGGATGTCATTAAAAGTGGATGTCTCGACACAATTTTAAACTGCACAGAGCTGAGCTGTCACGATTTCCCCTCACGCAAAGCTCTGGAGCACGCAGTGTGCTCTGCAGCCCGAGGCGCAGCTGCGTGCACTTTGCAGTTCAGTGACACTGACTTTGTTTACATCCCACACGTGTTATGGATTATGTCCTGTCTCCTTCCTGTTATGTCACTGGATGTCTCGATCACGTGGTCTCGATAATCACAGCTGTTTTGTGTTACACCCCTGATCATTTTTGTTATTTAAACCCCTCGTGTGCCTTTGTTCAGACGTGAAGTATTGAGTGTTTTCAACGTCTTTGTGTTCTCGTGTCTGTTTTTTTATCTCGTTTCTAGTTTCTCATTTTGTGCTTTGCCTTGCCTGCTTCATGCCCGTTTGCCGAACACCTGACTTTCGTCTGTTTTTGTTTATAAAACTCTAAAGTGCACTTATATCTGCCCTAACCCTCACAACATTACATGAGCAGATAGAGAGCAATGCCTCTTGACATTCCCAGGAAAGTTGACAGGATGGCCTTATTCACAAAATTTTATTCGTTCGTACGTTTTAAAAATTTGTTCAGTTATAGGGGGTTATCAGATTCTATCGGGATAGTAAACGAGTCGAGACTAATATCAAGCAAATGTCTTGTGTTATCAAAGATGAGCACAGTCTTTGCCGATAAGGCTGGATTTTAAACGCAAAGAGAGATCCTAGGTCAGCAACGCTTACTCAGAGTGCTGATAGATTTAGTTAATGCGCTGGATCAGGTGTGCTTGGAGTAGGGAAAATTTGACACAGTGCCTCGAGGACTGGCACGGGGAAGTGCATTTTGACATAACGAGGAATGATGTGTTTGAATAAGACGATCAAATGTATTTCTTTGTAATAACTGATGTAATAAAAGTGGATCAATACCCAAAATACATAATCTAGCATTAGTATTAGCAGTAGCTAGTAATTATTTTCCTTTTTTCTTTTTATTTTTTTACTACGACATAATACTAAATAATTGGCATGAGTGGTGGACTTTGTTTTGCATACAAGTTCAAAGATAAAACAGCAAATGACAAACACCTCAGCAGCTACATGTCAGGAATGAGGAATGAGCATTGAATGCGTTGAATGCAAGTGCGTGATTGTTTTTTTTGTTTTTTTTAAACACAAAGCACCAAACACTGTGAACAAATCCAAGTGTATTTAAAAAAAGGCAAAGAGTCAGGCGATCTGCAATGAGTGAAATAGAGCAAAATGAAAATCAAAGTGAACAACAACAGACACACTTCATTCCAAAATAGCAATCAGAGCCTAGACGTGGCATTGCAAAAACATGGCACTTGATGTTTTTTTTTTAATTAGATTGAATTGTTTTTTATTTCCTTTTCTCCCAGGACATTTACATTCTCAGAATCCTAACCCCACAAAGCTTTGGTGTCATCAAAATTCAATCACCAAAACATGGCACCACTATGGAGCAAACAAAACTCTTTTAGCTTTTCATACCTGATGAAATCTAGAGTTCTTGGGCTCAATAGACAGTAGTGAAGAGAACACATTTAACTGCTATTACAGGTCTATTACATTATCACAATGATCCAAAAGATTAGGCTGATTGGACTGCTCAGCCATGCAGGATTTAACGTATCCTGCGTCATTAATGCCCTACATCGGGAGGCTGTGTTTTCAGAGAGTCCACTAACCTGGACGTGTCGCTTTCATAGTCCATTACACACACTGAGTCACCTGTTTCCAGGGCAACCCATTGCTGGCTTGATGCTGCTGTTTGAACTGGTTGCCTGGTTACTGTACCATCTCTGGGCAACCAGCATTGAAGAAGCTTCTGATTAATATTACTCTATCATGTTAAGAATGTTAAGAATCAAGAAGGTTGTTACGGAGGTTGTTATTCCACTTTTACTGTACTCTGGCTGTGCGCTTTCCTTTTTGTGCACCCTGGATATATTCCTATATCTACTTTATAGCAGCTGTAGAAGTCACTGAAGTGTGTACATAACGTAGACACAGATAACCTAAGCTACCCCTGAACGCTAAATTCTGATCTTTAACCCTCTTACCCCTAAGTTCCCACAGTATT
>JAOUWY010000038.1:17110867-17122299 GCA_025728095.1 Prietella phreatophila
CCTGGGATAGGCTCCAGGTTCCCTGCGACCCTGAAGAAGGAATAAGCGGTAGAAGATGGATGGATGGATGGATGGATGGATGGATGAAATAAAACGTTTCAGTAGATACTAGGTCAAATTTCTTTTTGAATTCAGCAAAATCTTAGATCATAAATAGCCTACATTAGCCTATATAATAGATCAAATAGTCAATGGGAGGGGGAAAACGACATTATTAAGCAAATTAAAGGTTAGAAGGTGACCTATAATTAATGTATTACAGGCTACAGTAGTTGGTCTATATAAAACTGACTCATCCATGGAGAGAATATTCGGTGGTCTATTAAGTGATGGCCTTATTTTATAGGGTGTAATGCGCGCGCGGCTCTCAGGGGTGATGAGCCCGGCTAATTGCAGCACTAATAAGATGCGTAGGTCTGAAGGTCTGAAGAGTCGGCTAATCAGGGTGAGTCTGGATTCACGTGTAGCCTTCTCACTGCCCTTTCAGACAGCAGCAGACATTTCAAGAAGTGTCTCAACCCCCTAGCTACGCGTCTTCACCCGACAGCCGTTCATTTCGCCGACCAATAATTCAGGGCGCGGAGCAGAGCTACTTGTTAGAATGAATTTCGAGAAGAACTCATGGGACGCGACGCGACGCGACGCAGTGCTGTTTTGTTCGCATCATCGCGGCGGTTCTGACGTAGTGCTCGGGCTCTGTGTCGACGGGACTGCATGCGCGTGCAGCGTGCTCCGCACCAAAGCGCTAATCTGAGGATGAGGATGATGGCGAGGATGAGGATGCATTGAACGGGACAGCCGGCGACGTCAGCGATCGATTCTCTAGAGCTGGTTTATGATGCGAGACGACCGGCTGCACTTTGCAGAGACAGCGGGGAGGAGGACCTGCATCTCAGCGCGGGAAAAAAATAAATAAAAATTAAATAATAATTTTTTAAAAGATCCTGGTAAAGACGCCGCGCGCCTTTACGACAATAAGCTTAAGGATCCGTTTATATGTCGTATAAACGTTAATGCATTCATGCACGCGCTGATTCGTCTTCAGGCTCTCATCGAAGACTGAAGCATGCGCCAGTTCGCGCTGGACGTCGGGACGATCGTGACTCTGTGCACGGTGTGCGTCTGCGACGCGTCGCGCGGCTGCGGGGAGATTCAGTGCGGCGCGCGAGCCAACGGCAGCGCCACGTCGGCCGGCTGCTGCGACCTGCCGCTGCGCACTTTCGCCGAGCACGCGAGCTGGCTGGCTCGGAAGCTGTCCGGGCTGCTGATCCTGCTCGCCCTTTTCGCCGTGGGCTACTTCGTGCAGCGGCTCGTGTGCCCGCGTCACCGCCGTCGCGGCCGCGCGCCACCGGAGCCCGAGTCGCTGTTAGGGGCGCGCGCCACCGCGTCGCAGGACACGTTGCTGGAGCGTTTCGAGGACGGCGGAGGAATGCACGGGGTGGACGGCTTCACATCGCCCGTGCTGCAGCCGCCGGCCTACGACGAGGTGAAAGACCTGCCTACGTACGAGGAGAGTGTGCGCGCGGCCGGGGGAAGCGTCAGGCCGGCGGCAGCGGGGCGCGAGAGACCGGAAGCAAGCCGGATTTTCAGAAACTCTGTTTGACGGGCATTGTCCTTCTTCAAACACTACACAAGTCATTCATTAATTCAAGTGCAATTATACAGGCGGTGTGTTTTAAAATGTAGGTGAGTCGCTCGTGACCCAGAACTTTTCTAGTGTTGTCTTTCCTTTTATATGCTATTTATAAGAGAGACTATCACTAACCATCATACACACGCTGGACGGGGGAATGATATTATTTTTCAGTAAATGTAGCTGAAATAAATAATGTAACGCATATTTACCGCAGACACGAATCAACGACACGAGATGTAACCCGGAAATATTCTTGCAGTTGTATCTCTCTTGGGCCGGAGACTGTGAAACATGCCTAATACATGACCTATTTAGTTTAGTTTTTGTCTTTTTGTTTCTACACAATAACTGAGACCAGAGGCGAAAACCCCGCATGCATATGGGAAACAAAATGACTCGTGATCAGGAATCGGGTTAAACCGGTAGCCCGCTTCAGAACAGCTGTACAGGTGCCTACACATCTGGGAAGGAAAAACTGAGGCATACATAATTCACTTCAGCTGACCTTAAATTGGCAAATGAAACCGTGCTGGTTGGTTAATCCAGATGTGCGGCAAGTGATGAGGAAAGCAGGCGTATATAATATCATTTCCAGCATCAGTGTTTAATAAGCTATAGTAGACTGACTATTTGCTTTCTTTTCAATACCTGGATATTCTAAATACAGTTAAAAGCGCTTCGATCCCAAGTGCGATAAAAGCGAGTTGTAGTGGATAAATAGCTTGTGATGTTACTGATCAAGGCCAGTGGTTTCATGCAGTTCATTAATCCAATTCCCTGTGTCCTGTATCATGAAGCGTTTTGCAAAGTGTGCTTGTATCTACTAGGACAGGCCAGTAATGCACAAGGCTTTAACATAAACACATTACTCAGATACGCGCGCGGTCGTTAGGTTACTAGAGCTGATGCATAAAAATGGTTTTGCCAATTAAACGTTGCAATCCATATCAAACTTCCTCTGTAAACAGACAATTTGTGCCAGCAGTGCAGTTATTCAATACGGCTCTAATAGGTCAAATAGAGGAAAAATTGCACCCAGATCAATGGGCATAATGGAGGCATTAGAAGAGCAGGACTTTGGTGTTTGAGCTGTTTTTGGAGACTCGAATATGGTCCCTCTGTAAAAGTGCTTCGAAAAGTGTTTTAGTTAAAAATGATCAATTATAAATTAGAGCTATTCTTGCACACACACCTTGTTATGGATTTCCGCACTTGGATTGACCACCAAAACCGAGTTGAGAGTCTTTGACCTTATGGAAAGTGCCAGTGCCCCTGTGGGACATGTGCACTTAGGACAGGGTTTTACTGACAGCGAGGCGTTGAGTCATGGCCTGGCGTTTCAATAGCCATTCCATCACTCATGCATTAAGACGCTATTTTCTGACATTCAAGAGTTCCCAGAAGTGGACTTCTTGTTAATACTGCCCTCTTACAAGTCTTCGATTGAGCACAGAGGAGCAGTGGCGTCCACAACGAGCTCGTCCAAGGCTCCTAAAGCTGATCAATCCAGAAACACTAAAGGAGCGGACAGTGCATGAATCAATCGGCATGATTTTAGGCTCGACTAACATTTATCCCATCTGAGCATGTTGTGTGAAGCTTCCCCTTTAACGATCTGCCTATTTAACCTTAATTCACCCGCTGATCCAGTTCGAACACTAGCTTGGCCCACATAACAACTGTAGTTACTTCAAGATTCCACGTTACAGAATACAGAGCGCAAGGAATTGTTCAAATACGGAGGTTTTCCATAAGGTTGCGTAATTTCCCTGCACATTTTCAAATTCGATTCTATAATTCAGAACGAGGCAATAATCTGATTAAGTGTACATAAGCATCATTAAATGACTTTGAAATGTTCCAAATATGTACTAAGTGTCTTGCCCTGATTTTTCAGAACGTCAGGAATAACAGATATACCATGCCGTGTAAACAAAGATCTACTGGTGTAGATCATTTTAGGTCTAATAAAGACTTCCACTTTTCCTGCACCTACAACGTTCCTTCCTGACTATTGGAAGCATTATTATTATTATTAATATTCACACATTCATTCTGATTGTCAATTCCACCTGGCACTAATGTAAACTACAGAAAGGAAAAACCACTGCTCCATTGGTATGCGGTTGGCATTGACTTTTTCTACCATGGTTTGGTTTGGTTCTATGGTTGCTGCAAATCAATGCAAAGTTCTTTTGACTGCTCATCCAATTATGAAACGTTTCTATCCAGGATGACTCTGCCCACATCCACAGAGCTCCAGGGCTCATGGAATTATTTGATGAAGATTTAAGGTGAGGACAATCTGCATCACCATCATCAAAACACCAACTGAGGGAATGTTTTTAGCAAGAACAGGGTTTGTCGCTCAAGTACAGTTCCAGAGACCTGTAGAATCGATGCCAAAGAGCGGTTAACACCTTACCAAGACATGTTATACTGTCCCCCCCATTTAATTTCTCATATTGTTTTTCATACTCAGTATCCGAGACCATGATTTTTAGGTATTAGTTATTACTTATATTTTTACAAAGTGTACACCATACCTTTAATCATTATCCCCCCCCCTGCACAGTTTGTCTTTGCTTAGTTCAGGCTTCCTCTGTCTATGCAAGTTAATGGCAAAATTTGAAATGTTGCTGCTAAGACATATAAACCGCATAATCAAAACATAGGCACTGGAGAGTCCGTGGAGGCGGATGCACGAGCAGAACTTCTTTACTGAAGACAACACAGTGAACAGGCTCAAAGATACTGACTTAAGGGACAAACATGAGGGGTAGACACAATAGGAACCAGGATTGTCAGAAGAAAAATGCTAAATAACCGAAAATATAGCGCAAATAACACAAAAATAGGAACACCAGAAACTCAAACAAAACCGGACAGGTGTTACTGCTCCAGCAAGTAAGGAAGAAACACAGGGAACTTTAGCACTAACCAATCAGGGAAGTAAGAAACATGAGTACAGTTACACAGAAAATGGAGGGAGACAACAGAGGAAGAAGTTCTACACGGGTAATATGGGTGCCCTCTAGTGTTTCAAGATGGAACTACCCCAGGGAGGCCATGACAGTATTTGAATGATCACGCGCTCAATATTGAACTTTGGCATAAGCAGTGCTGTTTTCATGGTGTCTATACTTTCAGGAGCTGATCTCGCTGTAATCACAGTAAGTCTGTTTTTTTCTTGGGGTTTTTTTTTATATATACATCTAAATTACCTAGATCAAAACACTGGACAATTTACACATGATTCAGACCAGATGAGGGGGTAAAAAAAATCAACATTTGGATTTGAATACAGGGGATTTACTGTAAAAGCATTCATCTATAGAAGGAAGGAGTTTTTAATGTTACTAGAAATAAGTAGATCTTTTTTTTTTTATCCAGATGTGGTGATGAAGACTAGCAGTTTCTATAATGATGTATAATTCTCATCAGGACTTTGCTGTCATGGACAGAAATCTCATAACAGTAAAAGAATACTTTGGTTGTGTAGTTACGATCGGCGGTCATAAGGTGATGTACTCACCAACGTGACGTGATTTGCGACCAAAGATGGCCAACGACAAAGTTCTAGCTAAAGTCAGTGCTGCTACAATGCTCCTCAAAAAGCCCCAGATAGGACGACTGTACAGAATTACACAGAACTCTCGGAGTAGCTACAAACACGATAGCTGCGAATAGGAAATGTAAACAAAACCAACTAAGAGACAAGAATAAACATCCTTATGACCTTAAGCTCACTTTGGAGAATGTTTCCGTTTACGCGAGCCCATTTTCTGCCCGAGTCCAGATTAAAGACGTAAGCAGAACGTAGTCATTTTCTTTCAAATCATGTATACTCTTGGAGTTATCTTCACTATATAATCTGACATAGAGTACAATATCACACAGTCTGTTATATAATTCTGTCAAGATTTTATTGTACATTTTGACAAGGAATAATCTAAAAAGACCGGTCTCAAACTGGCTTATAATTTAACATTTGCAGTGCTGCAGTAAAGTATGGCGAGTAGAGTATAGAGTAGATATCCTGATACACCAACCAAAGCTGTGATATTGTACTGTGCTATTTTTTTTTCCTAACACTAACTGCTAAATTGATGCATAATAAAAGTGACAGGAAAAGAATTATTTAGGGGGAAAAAATATATATGTTCACTTTTTCTCAGATGTCTCTATTTAACCTGCCTGGAATCCATCAGGTCTTAAAATCTAAGCACTCCACTGTCCCTTGAAAGACAATCGGAGATTAATACCTAACGATTGGCACAGAAGCAATAGAGCTTGATGACAGTGAGTCTGGAGTACAAGACAGACCGCAAATGCTTGGCTGTAACTCACTTAAAATGACGAACCCGATGGAAGCCATTAGTTTTATGATACATCACGGATCGGATAAGTACATGTCAACGCAGAGACCTCTTTATATAGAATGCACGAAGCAAACGGTTATGGACAGGGGGGAAAAAAAGGAACAGAAACAACTGACCAGAACATGGGTGGAGATTAAAAAATGGAGCTGCAAGAAACCGATGGAAGGAGCCAAGGCTGTAAATCAAAGTGCTGTTTATTGACCATGACAGTCAAGAGAGATAAATGAATTGAAAATTCATGAGAGATAAAGGAGAGAAAGACAAAAAAAATGAGCAATGAGCAAACAAAACTAACGGCTGTAAAACGCAGCTGCTAAAATCTGCATTTGTAAAATGTACCTTATTATAGTACTCATGTTTAGGGTTTATCTGGTTTGTCACGTAGTCCGGACCAGTTGGTACTTTCCAGAAAAAGGCCATTGAAAACGTCCAAGCAAAACTCGCAAATAACTCCTAATGTCGTGAATGGTTTGTTTTTTTTAAAGACTACTGACTATATGAAAAGCTTCTTTTCATGCTCTGAAAAGCTTCTTGTATCACAGACTTAAAAGGTCAACACTGGTAGATACTGGCACCTGGAAGTGCAGAAACTCAATCAGACTGCAACCTTTAAGATCCTGAGAGCTCGTGGCCCGGAAAAGAGAACAAAAACCTAGACAAAGTGTCTGAGGTTGAGAGTAGAGTTGATGTAGTTCAAAGCAGTCCTGGATCCCTCTGAAAGACCTGGAAAATAGCCGTCCTCCAAAAATCGTTACATTATAGCATTATATTCAGGGCTGGAAAAAATCAGTAGCGTGGGCATTTTCCGTACATTTTCTCTCTAATATAGTCTTGGCCAATTCCCTCACACCAGCCTGCTCTCTCCTATCATACTACTAACTGAAACCAATCATGGAGATTGGACGCTAACACACTTCCTGGTAGACATGTAAAGCCACCCAGTCATGAAGCATCACAAAGCAGTGTAAGAGCTATCAGCCCTCTTCTGCATACGTGATCTCACAGGTGCCAACGACTGGCTAGTGTCACCGTGATTGAAAGGGAAGAGAGAGAGGACGACACCCGTCCAACCCCGAGAGCACGGCCAGTTTTGCTCTCTTGGACTCCCGGACTGCGGTAGATGGCTTCGGTATCGTCAGGATCTCCGGGATCCTTTTGCATCGCTCAGGAGCCTGGCTATTAGTTTTTCACTTTGGCCAGAGTGACCAACCAAACAGAAAACGTAAAGCCTGCTGCACTATACACATCAGCTGAAGAGCGATCTTCCCGATAGAACTATTTCTACGTACGCGCAAAAAATAAAGACGGACTCGAGTAAAATCTTTTATGAGCGACGCGAGGATAGGACGCTACAGCTTCGAACCGACTGTCTGATTTTTGTGCGTGCAAACACTATGTGCTACGTTAGAAACTGTTACAGGAGGATAATACTTTGTAGCACTTATTGTAGCTAGCTAATAAATGTAAGATTTTTTCTTTCCAATTTCCAGTTGAGGCCAATTGCGGCAATTCTATTCGACGCTGCACTGTACAAGTTGTTACACCTATGTGTGTAAAATACACTATTCTATCCGCTCTTCTTCATCATGCAAACAGAAGCCAAGAGACACTTGATTTGGTGTGTGTATTTATTGAACAGCTTTTGCACATCGTTAAATAAGGCTTTAAGTTTCATCTACAATATGACTGCGTACAAAATTGACTTAAAAAAAGATCAGTGCTTGTAATCGGTGATTACACCCTTCCTTTTTAAAATTTTTTTTAACACATGATAAAAGCATAAATATGATCAAAAGAACACACAAGGCTGACCAACAAACAACAAGAGGAAACAGATAACTGGCGCATTACTGATAGACCGAAAAGTTACTTATCCAATGTACTCTGGAGTACTCCAGGAGTCTGACTACCTCAGGTCAGTAGTGAGAACAATGGTTGCTGGGTAATGTCTGTTTTTCAGCGGTGAGAGGCCATGCTGCTCCTGACAGAAGAGCTGGCGGCTCGCTCTCTCTCTTTGGCTAGCTCCATCTCAATCTTGCACTGGATCTTCTCCCAATCCACTTCCACCTACACACACACACACACACACACACACACACACACACACACACACACACACATCATGCCTGAGCACATGCTGGGCAATAATGGCAGGGTTGGGAAGGATAATTTGTGTATTCGTTCTGGGCTACTGATTACCTGATTAAATCAGCAGCAGCAGCGTGGAGGATTACACAAACTACCTCGTGTAGTCTTATACCTACATTATTCATTTGAATGCTGTTCTGTTCAAAAGTGATATACTGCAACAGGAAATAAAGCACTGGCTGGATTTCCATCTCATGAAAAATCCTCCCAACCGGAGGCCGAGCCAGATTATCAGTGTGTCATGTTTCACCGCTCTGTTCGACTTCCTGTCAGGAGGAGTACGTCATGTCAAAATTCTAATATCTGCTCTTTTTCTTTTTACTCCGCTTAATAACTCGAATTAACTAGGAGTATCCGTCGTGTATTTCAGAACTTTCTCAAATCGGTACTTCGAACACGTTTCCGTGTTTCTCGGTGACGGCCAGTTCGAGCGTTTTCTGCTAATTCTAAGACGAGTTTAAGGAAAGAGAAAAGAAAACAAAAAAAAGCGAGAAACGTGAAATCGGATCACCCCTTCAGAGTACTGCAGGAAACGCTTGTTGCTTTCTTCTTTGCCAAAGTCTTGCAGGAACTTCTGTCTGTGAGCAAGGACGGTGTCCACATGGGTTTTGTGCTTCACTGCCAGTTCCAGAGCTCTGAGGAAACAGCTGTGTTAGGCAAAAAAAAGTGCTCACACACACACACAGACAAACATTTACACACAGCATCTAACCTGTCCCAGTTGAAGAGGTCAATGTGGATCTGTATGGCCTGGAATATGAGGCCTGCTTGTAGTAATGTAGCTTCAGCTTCTTGCACTTGTCCACTAAAGAGTAGTATATGAGCCAGGGAGGATTCCTTAGAGGGCAAATCCTTTATAAATTTTATATACTGCACTTTATCCACCTATAGAGATTGGACACAATACACACACACACACACACACACACACACACACACACACACAGACGAACAGAGGGCCCTTTTCAGTTTTAAAAGGAATGCAGATGGGACGAGAGCATTACATTATAAACGCTCACCTTTCTGAGCTTTACGTTATACATCACGCTCACCTCTCTGATGGCCGCGTATGCTGTCTCAGCCGTGTTAAGCTCTCTGTTCGCCATGGCCATGCCAGCCAGACACGCCCACAGGGCCTGATCCTGCAACACACACACACACACACACACACACACACATAACAAAAGTTTCGATCCCTCGACAAGCAGAAAATCAAGATTCACATGATGGTTAGATTCACAGTTTTTATTCTGATGCTTCTTCTTGAGATCTTCCTAACTTTTCCCTCTATAGTTAACATGCACGCAGCTCACAGATGGAGATGTCCATCTGCGCACTGCATAACGAAGACTAATAAAAAGTTGCATGTAAAACCAGTTGGATGTTGCGGGAGCGGAATTCTGGAAAACGTTATATTTTCTTGAATATAACGTACTTTGATGTTTTTATTTACTAGGCTTCCTGCAAAGATCATGTTGTGTAAGAACAGATGAACATAGGATGTGGTAAAAACAGCCAGTCTGCCTAGACCTCAAAATCTTTGCTAGTTAATTGTGATTTCCTCACATGAAAAACGTGGATGGACGGATGAGCCTGAATAATTCGGCGTGCGATCGGATACCGGCTGTTAAAATGTCCGCCATACTCCAGCACCACAAAATTCGAGGCGACTTGTAAAAGTTTGCTCGTGTGCAGTTATTAGCTCAGGTCTTCATATTTAAAATAAAGTGCACCACCACAATACTGGGAATATTCTCTGGGACGAACTAGCAGGCCAAGGAATGCCTTTGAAAAAACATTTCCAATGCAAATATTGTTTAAAACTGTAATTAAATGTGTTATGTTTACATTACACTTCAATGCAACTGGAACAATGAAGCAAAATGACAGAGATAGGACAAATCCCAAAAACCAAACCACCATAGTGGATGAAACATAGAAGAATGGTAAAGCTGATGTGCAGCATCATCCAGCTGTGTATGTTATGGTTGTGTTTCATGCGAGAGAAGAGGCAAATTTGTACAGTTTAGTTTGGGGGAAAATGTAATGGGGGTCTGATGCTCAGATGCTATCATGACCTGACAGAGGGATAATAAGGACAGGAAGGTCATTAGACTGGCGTCTCTGCTGGGACGGGCATGTTAATAGTCCCAGTTTCTCTCTCTCTGTATGAGGCTCGTTACTGTGGTGCTGCGGGCCAGATCGATTAATTAACTGCAGAGAGAGAGAGAGAGAGAGAGAGAGAGAGAGAGAGAGAGAGCGAGAGAGAGAGAGAGAGAACAGACAGTGCTGAAATGAGAATGTAGAAGCAGGACCCTAACATAAAGAGAGTACTCAAACACAGCGATTTACAAACTACAAACAAAAGGTATGGTGTAATCATCTACTGTGTCAGTTTAAAAAAACACACACAAAAAACACCACATTCACCAAGCAAAACATTCCTGCACTACACCTCCACCATATCCGAGGCATGGAGTAGCGGCTTAATGCACTTATATTCAGTGATTGAAAATCTCCAGCACTGGTGCTATTAGTCAGCATTAAGTCACCAAGTCATTAAGTGAGGTGTGTGTCGCGCTGGCGGCCCAGCAAAATTCAGACCACTGTTCTGTCACTGGACTAACTTTTACCCAGAGTCCTCCTCCTTCTTCTTATTCACTCCCTCTCCGGGAAGAGCCACGCCACTGCGTTTACCAGAAATACGGAAACGCCACATCGCTGGGTTTTCATCACATCCCCACTGACCACCCACAAACTCCACCTGCTCAACCAGACAGTTATAGAGCACTATAGAATGTTACATTTTCAAAAAAGCTATTATACCAGGCAAAAAAACCCCACAAAAACAACTGTGGGATATAAATAGGCAAGTAAGCGTGCATGCAGGTTGGAAAGCAAGCAAGTGAGCAAGCGAATATGTAAGCAAGTAAACAAGCAATCGGGGAAGTAAGCAAGTTAGTAAGAGATTAAGCAAGCGAATAAGTAAGCAAGTACATTTTAGTTAAATTATGTAAGCAAGTAAGTAAATAAGTAAGGAAGTCAGCAAGCAAATAAGTAAACAAGTACAGTTGAGGTGATAAGTTTACATACGCCTAGCAGAATCTGCAAAATAATAATACATCCATCCATCCATCTTCTACCGCTTACTCCTTCTTCAGGGTCACGGGGAACCTGGAGCCTATCTCAAGGAGCATGGGGCACAAGGCGGGGTACACCCTGGACAGGGTGCCAGTCCATCACAGGGCACAATCACATACACACTC
>JAOUWY010000038.1:17258194-17269205 GCA_025728095.1 Prietella phreatophila
CCCCCAGTCCAAAGACATGCATGGTAGGTTGATTGGTGTGTCTAAAGTGTCCATAGTGTATGAATGGGTGTGTGAGTATGTGATTGTGCCCTGCGATGGACTGGCACCCTTTCCAGGGTGTACCCCGCCTTGTGCCCAATGCTTCCTGGGATAGGCTCCAGGTTCCCCGCGACCCTGAAGGAGTAAGCGGTAGAAGATGGATGGATGACAGTCTTAAATATATTACATTGTGTTTTGAATAGCTATGAATTCATATTTTGACAAAATAATTAGACACATATTTTAACGTGTTCGCCTTTGTATTTCTGAAAGTGTTTTATAATGATTTTTGGACAATTTCCAGAGGGCTCACCCTGTTATTCTTGTATCCCCTTCGAATCAAAATCTCTTCATTACTAAGAATATGGATCAGAAGTATACCATTCTTAATAACACTGAACTTGTTCTTCTTCAGGTTTTGAGTTCTAGGTAGCTAATATTCTTATATTAAATTTATAATTCTTCATTCGGTAGACATTCTTACCCAAACCGACTCATAATTGTGATGAGTGCAGCAGACGGGGGTTAAGAGCCTTTCTCAAGGGCCCATCATGTAAGCAACTATTTATTAAGTCAAGGTCAAATGCAAATAAATACTGCTGCATGCTCTCCATGCAGAGTGCTGAGATCTTTATGGTGTAACATATCTGTTTGCTGAATAAAGAATGGACTCCCTACACAGAACTGTTCATCACACTCTTCATTGATAAAATAAGAATCTAACAGCGATTATGAGTGACGTAAGCAGTAAAACACAATGAGCATGCTGTTAAAGGATGGGGTGTTATGATACCGCCCAACATTACCACCCCAGGGCTTATTATTTTCTAATAACAGCATGACTCAAGACCATGAACCAGGATAAAGTGGTTACTGAAGACTGATGAATTGTTATATCTAACTGGATCATTGTACAGACCATGAGCTCAAACCACAATGTTGGTTTTGGCTTTGAACTTGAAATAAATGAAAAACTCTTATCAATGTTTATTAGTGTTTATTAGTTAACTATTTATTTAGTAGCTATCATATTATCATTAATTCATAAATTATCATATCATATGATATCAAATCATATCAAATACATACAGATTACAGTATAAACACCAAAGATAATGGGGTCTAGAAATATAAAAATGACTAAAAGACATTTTTAAAAAGAGGGGAAAAAATTGCAAGCAGCAAATTGTATTTTATCAAACAGAACATATAAATGGAATAGTGAAGAGAACAAAGAAATAAAAATATATATATTTGAACAAGTACACTTACAGATTAGAATGTAGAAGTATTTCACATTAGTTTAGAAAAATGTGCAGGACATAGTGCATAGTAACTGTTGTTTCGTACCATGTTTACAGAGAGGTAGCAAATTAAAGGAGATAATTGTGGCTGTGTCACGCTGTGGAGGCATTTTGCTGCCATGCCGCTGTAACTGTAGTTCACTGATTGTAACAACGGTTCAATTTACCAGTAATCCTGCTGTGTCTTGACTTTAAATGATTTCCTTCTTCTCTGTAGACATTGCTCTCCTTCTCCTACTGCAGTCTTAAGAAAATGGGCCATCATCCGGAAGCACTCCTCCAAACCGGCACCAGTCTTGCCTGAACATGGCTGAAGAAACCAGTGTCTGTTGCAACAAATCTCCTTCAATTTCAAGATCTCTGTAACATCTCCAGCGCTTACGGCTCCCGGCAAATCCTGCTTGTTGGCTAGTACAATCAATGGAAGGCCTTTCAGACTCTTATTTCCCAGGATCTTCTCTAGTTCCTGCTTTGCCTCCAGTATCCGTGCCTTGTCCTTGCTGTCCACCACAAACACCAGGCCTGCTGTACCCTGATAGTAGTTCTCCCAGTGAATTCTCATCTGGTGCTGTCCCCCGACGTCCCACACGGTCAGCACAAAGCCCTTCTCTTTGGTCTCCAGCATCTCCACGTTGAAGCCCACAGTGGGAACGGTTACCACAGCCTCATTGTATTTCAGCTTGTAGAGCAGGGTGGACTTTCCAGATCCATCAAGACCAAGCATTAGAATCTGAGCTTCTGAGGGAACTTTGGAGCCATGCAGTCCCATTGTGTTTAAAACTACTGAACAATCTAAGATTCAAGCATGTAGCTTACAGCTTACAGTAGATGAGGTCCTGGTTGCTTAATACTTCTGTTGTCTCTATAAATGGTCTCCATATAGTTGCACTAGAATAAAGTGGAACGTGCGTTGTCCAGTCCTCGCTTCAGTCGTCTCTTCTGAATGGATGTGTGTTCTTCTTATGCCTTTTTATATATACTATAGTCCAGACAATCCACAGTCATACAAATAAGGATAAGGGTTGAATCCCAGGGGAGAGAGCTCCGTGTTCTTTCGCACTGAGATTCCCTAACTGTGACCATAGTTCGAGTAAACTGCTGTCCCCTTCCCGACAGTGACACTGTCACGGAGGGAACATGTGACTAAAATTTCAGCAAGCACTTCAGAAATTCATGGAACTCTCCTTACAGCCAGAGTGTGCTTCTGTTCCTGTTAGCATGAAATACTATTTTAAACAAGTATTTATACTGGGGTGACAAAGTCATCTGAGCACATGCTGATGTCATAGATATTTTAAGGAACTGATTGTGGAGTATGACACTTCAAAATTTCATGCAAGCTATTCAAAACAACATTCCTGAATATTAAGTAGAAGTATAAATATATACACTCACTAAGCACGTTATTAGAAACACTATACAAACACTGGGTTGGGCCTCCCTTTGCTCTCGAAGCCTCAATTCTTCATGGCATGGATTCTACAAGATGTTAGAAACATTCCTTTGAGATTCTGGTCCATGATGAAATGATTGCATCATGCAATTCCTGCAGATTTTTCAGGTGCACTTTCATTAGATGATAATTAAAAAATCACAACAGGTTTCAATACGTAGTTTTCTTCCCTAAACGTAAACCAAAATTCAGAAGCCATGTGGGGAAAAAATAAATACACCCTTCCTACTTCCATGATCATTAAGAGAGTAATAAACAGCCAGGTGTTAAAGATGAAATATCAAGAAACATCAAGAAGTTTGACTACCTCTATAACAGCAGAACTTATGGCAGTTTGGTGTTCTGGAGCACATCATGCCAAGAAGAAAGTACATCAGCCATGACCTCAGAGAAGCAATTTATTGCTGCGAATCAATCTGGGAAGGTTATAATTGAAATTCACTAGTCTCCAGTGAGGAGGATGTAGAGCCTTCAAGACAGTTGCCAATCTTCTCAAGAGTGGGCGTTCCAGCAAATTTAGCCCAAGTTCAGACCATTTAATCCTTAGAGATATAAAGAGAACCCCAAGAGGTTCATAATGTGGGCTCTGTAAACACATTTCTGGAGTATTGGCATCTTTGAAATGTTTGGCCAAAGCGTCTTGAATGGTCATTGCACTGCTTGTATCTAATCACTCCGAGTGGTTTTATAATTCATAAAGCTATTCATCAGTAGTTATGAGTAATTTTATGGGTTGGACAGCTAGAAATGTGGCGTCCATGTGGATAGTTGTGAATGACTTGCTGAAAGGGTCTGATATTGACCAGCTTCCATTACCACTGCTGTGCAGGTTTGGGGTGCCACTAGTGCAATTTTATATATATGGAATTGGAAAACGTGTATTGGATTGTACCGAAAGGAACAGGTTTTGTTTCTACTATCACAGATCTCAGATAAATTCACTGATTTTGCTTTAATCGCCACAGGTCCAGTATCTGACTCCAGAAACACTGGGACACAGTGACGTAATTACAAAATTACTTTCTGTCAAAGTATGAAGATATTTCTGTCTCAATCAGGATATGTCCGAGTCACATTCAGGCCATAAAATACCGTTATTCTATATTTATAAAACAACAAACTGAGTTAAAAGGGAAAATAATAATTGTCATGTTCTCTAATTGTCATGTTTTTGTGTTACAGCTTTATCCCATTTGGTTGTATTCATGGTTGGCTCAGTGATGGTGGTCCTTGTAAACGCCAGTTCCAAATTTCTATTGTAAAACACTGACACGTTTCCCCCCCCATCACACACAGGGAAGAAGAACAGATAAAGCCACCGACTGGCTGCAACGAACGTGAGGGTGTAAACAGAAACACAGGGTGAGTACGTCATGGTGTAATATTAAACACGGAAGTAAAAACTGATTAACATGATTAACTTGTGCGGCTTTTACATTAAACATCATACGAACACGGGCTCACCTCCACAATGTGATGAATGTGAACTTGAGAATCTGGCTCCTGAAGCTCAGCCCTCAGGGTCTTAGCAGGTAAAAAGAAAAAAACAACAACACAAGATTGCTCCAGGTGTTATAACTGAAATATTAAATGAAAAGTTGAAGATAATCATCAATAAATGTGTGCACATCTAGAAATGCAGAACATACAACGGTTTGGTGTTGTGGACAACTCGGGTGTGTGAGAATTTATTTCACAGGCTTCTCTTTGATAAATAAAAAGTACAGCAATAATAATAATAATAATAATAATAATAATAATAATAATAAATATAAAACAATGTCCCTCAAAACTAAACAAGTAAGTAAATAAATAAATAAGAGAAGCTACCGTTGATTTTGAGCTCCTTCACTATGATGTGAGCTGGTTCTAAGAATGTTGGAATTCCGTGATGCTGAAATTCTAGGAGCTCAGGTCTTTATAAAACAGCCCTATGTGAATGCTCATCATCATCATCATCATCATGGCCTTTTATGAAGAAAATTACAGATCGGATATGAGTTCTGAGCAAGAGATGAGTGAAGACATGACACTGTGGGGTGTGCTGAATGGGATGCGGTTGATGGAGGAGCTGTGCGACGTGATCCTCAGAGTGGACAATGTGGAATTCAAGGTCCATAAGATCATCCTCTCTGCACACAGCCCGTATTTCAGGTAAAAGGAAGAAAAACCCAATGACATTTATTCTTATAAGTGTTAGCTAATGGGCACAACTATACAGCAGATGAGTGAAGGTAAATGGCACACTTATATAGTGCTTTTATCCAAAGAGTAGAGTAAAAATAAAACCAGTACATAACTAGACAGGAAATTCAGTAAAGCTTTCAGATCATCACCAGAGCAACTCGTGATGCACTGAGATTACAATAATTCACCGATGTACAGTGTTTGTAAATACACAGATCCTCTTTAGGTGGTCTCTAATACCATCATTGACACCACTGTTTATCATCTTGTGTTTGAACTGTACCTGAGCGAACACACTTGATCGGCTAGGGTTACTCTGATTGACAAACCAGAGACACGCCCTCTGTTTAAACTCTCTCACACTACAGCTTTCACATCATCATCATCATCATCATCATCATCATCGTCATCTTCAGGATTCCAACTTGTGATTTCCAGACTATAGAGTAAACAGTTGTTCATAATATGTTTCCTCGTCCTGATATTCCAGACTCCTGTTTACCAAAGGGAGCAGCTCGGATCAGACGGTGTACACCATCACGGATGTATCTCCAGACATCATGGAGCTTGTAATCCACTACATCTACACCCAGGAGATTCGAATCACCACTGATAACGTGCAGGCTCTGTCGGTCATGGCCGACCGCCTGCTCATGCAAGACCTTGTTCGCCACTGCTGCGACTTCCTGAAGGCACATCTCAGCCCGGAAAACTGCTTAGGGATTTGGCAGTATGCCGAAGCTTACTCATGCAATGAGCTGCAGGATAAGGCCTACACCTACGCATTGCATCATTTCGAGGACGTCGTTCGGTCACCGTCCAGTAAGTTCTTGGAGCTGAACGCGGAGCAGCTCGGCGGCATCCTGGAGAAGGATGAGCTGAACGTCAAACAGGAAATAACGGTGTTCCGAGCTATAATCAAGTGGATCGAGCACAAACCTGACTTCCGAATGAGGCACATTGCGAACCTGCTGCTGAAGGTAAGCTCCAGTACACTCACTTGGTGGATCCTGACCGTTCCTCTAATTATTCCATGATAGGTCCAAGTTTGGTTAAGCTGAGTTTACGCACATCGTAGAAAAAATTCTTTAGCCATGAGCCGAGATTAGAACATATAGTGTTAGCGATTTAGTGCCATTGTGACGGAAGACACTAGAAGGCAATGTTTGATCTAAAACAGAGAGAACTGAGGGAAAATCATATGATCCTAAATCATATCATCCTACAACAGTCCACATTTTTGCTCTGTTCCACTTTCTGTGCCGTGTGATCAGGTGCGGCTGGCTCTGATAGATCTGGAATGCTTCCTGGAAAATATCGAGACACACCCGCTGGTCAGCAGCTCCACGGAGTGTCAGCAAATCACCCACACAGTGAAGGCGTTCTACATTAACGGGGTTGGACACAACACCGGAAACCTGGATCTGCCTGCCCGCCCACGGCTCCCGTATTCCATCTTGTTCGCCTTCTGTGGCTACAGAGAACCGTCTCCTAAAAATGTTGTAGAAACCTACAACTCGAGGACGGACACCTGGATGTGCATCTCCAGCAGAGAAGAAACAGCTCGACTCTATCACGGCACAGTGTTCCTGGACGGTTTTGTGTATGTCATCGGTGGTCTCAACAGCACGGAGTCCTGCAACATGGTGCACAAGTTCAATCCCCTCGACGTAACCTGGAACGAGGTGGCATGCATGAGCTCTTGCCGCTCCTTTGTGAGCGTAGCCATACTGGATGGATACATATATGCGATGGGAGGCTTCAATGGCAAAGTGTTGCTTAACACAGCCGAACGCTATCAGCCAAGCACCAACCAGTGGAGCCTAATCCCATCCATGCACGAGGAACGAAGTGATGCCAGTGCTACGAGCTTACTGGGCAAGGTAAGAGTGAAATGCGCACACTTTCAATGATCTTCACCACAGAGTTATACTTTTCCAGACACACATCTATGCCAACCAATTAGCGTTCACCTGAAGGCAGGTTAACGCACAGCGCTGTAGATAAACATGACCTGCAATTAGCTTCATGGTGGACATGAAGGTATCATTGGGTACAACACAAGGTACAGGTCAGTCCTTAGTATCTTCTAGACCAGTCAAGTTCTCAGAGGTGCTCCAAACATGACTGCACCAATTAAACAAATAAATAAAATGTTACAGTCCTGGAGGGCTGAAAGCTTGAACTGGAAACACCCAGAACCTTCTTATTTTGGGGTTCCTTTAGATCTACATCTGTGGAGGACTCACTGAAAACGAGCTACTTTCCACAGCCGAGTGTTTCGACCCTTGTTACGATCAGTGGACGCAAATCAAACCGATGCACGTCCCAAGAAATGGTGTGGGTGTCATCGCTTTGAACAACCGAGTGTTTGCGGTAAGAACTTACAGCGCTGAGAGTCAGTGAAGTTTCTGTAATCGCTCTGTAAATGATGAGAAGGAGTCATGTACATCGTTCGAGATAAGATGTATGGTTTTACAGATCGGGGGTTCTGATGGAGGCAGTTATCTGCAGAGTGTCGAAGCCTACAACCCTCATACCAACTCCTGGAGAATGCTTGCCTCTATGTCTAAAAAACGAAGCAACTTTGGCGTCGCGGTAATGCACCAAACAACACATGGCTAACTAATTTATCGTTTCTTTTACTGAGGCTGGATCCATCAGACCTCCTAAGTCTAAGCACTGGAATGAATTAATGAAATTAGTCGTGTATCTCTTCACCATGCTGCGTTCTTCTTCTTCTTCCAGGTGATGGAAGACCGCTTGTATGTGGTTGGTGGCTACAGCGACGAAAGTAGAACATCCAGCTGCGAGTACTATGACGAAGAGAGCGATCTCTGGTACGAGAAATATAGTGTCAGGTCAAGAAATCTGCCGTTCTAGAGTTAAGATATATATCGAAACCAGGATCAGAGCTAAAGTGATGTCTAGTGATGTTTCCTTGAAATCCTAAACTCATGGTATTAAGTGAGGTAGAAAACATGACGTGACGTGCTGTTATGTAAAAATAAATAAATAATTGACGACAAGGTGGTGTCCACCCCAAGGTAGACTATTTTACTATAAACAGCACATCCTGAAGCGTTTATTATTCCTAAATTTGAACTTATTATTGAAACCACAAAGCATAGACTCCTTTGTCCAGACTGTTACATAGTACCGACAGCGGAGACTCATTCCGTAAATGTTAACGGACTTTCTTTTTAATGTTTATGTGGTGTGTATAAACTAACTGTTACTATAGAAACGCTAGCTCTACTGTCAGAGCTCCTGTTATAGAGAAATAATCAATACCTTCTGACCCAATCACGATCCAGAACTCAGCAGCGTTTTGTTTGAATTATATTATTCATGTAATTATTCTGTGTAGTAAACCAGGACTGCAGGCTGAATGTGTTACATTGGTGATTAAAAGCATAACGTATGTCATAAACGTGACAAAATAAATGTGATTTCCTGCAGGGTCAACATCCAGGATATGAATATCGCCCACGGTGTGGTGAGCTGCTGTGTGATATCCGGGCTTCCCAACATACACCGTTACGTATGATGACCTTCTCTAGACCTGGAGCTCTTAAAATGCTATTAAACCACATCCCATTTGCACAACCTTTGTCTCTGGCTGTTTTACTTCAAACGAGTTTATTCGTGGAACCGTTCCGGAGAGGTGAGGGGGTGCTAAAACATCTGAGGCTGTTAAAAATCATTTCAAAATCAATGACCATGACGCTCAAAAAACCCCCATAAAACGTTATCTTTTTATTGCAATCCACGTCTTGCTTTTAGCCTCGTACCCATAGCAAAGTGAACAATGTCATGTTTTTTCAATAATGTTTGAAAATTTTTGCTAAAAAACTCCTTCGCTTGGTCAGTTTGTAGTTTTTTGGGGACTCTACCTTCCTTTAGAATGGAATCAAAGACTTTAGTTACCTCGAGTCCACTCTTGTTTCGTAACACACGTACCCAGGCATATTTAGATAACATCTATGCACGTGATCATAAATTTCACGTTGGCATTACTCTCTGACACGTTGCTCATATCAACTAAATTTACGAACATCTTCAGCATTTTGTTTTGTTTGGCTTCAGGCTTTTCTCTCAGTCAGAATAGACGTGGCGTGTTTTGAAATTTCCCATGTATGCGGCGGGTCAGCGGGTTCCAGAGATGAGTGAAAGGTCCAGTAGTCCACAATGTCTTCGTACACCTGCTCATTGAAAATGTCTTTGGTTTTCTCTTTGACCTCGTTCAGCATGGTTTTGATTTGAGGCCCGTATTGCCATTCACACACGATGGCTTTGGCGATACCTTGAATTTTTTCCACGGATGGAGTGTGATTGATACCACACAATTTCAGACCTCTTGCCAACATGTATTTGGACCACGGTTTAAAAAATCTGTAGGTGTTTAGGTGCAGATAGTACTCATCAGGATCGAACAAACACAAGTGTTGGAGTTGACTCAGATGATTGTTTGCACACCAGTGGGAGTTGTCCTTCAGATCTTGTTGGATAATTCTGTCCAACAGTTCTCCCATAACCGCACGGATGATAGCTAGCGGGATGTTGGTTATACAGCTGTCAGTTTCATCGTTCGTTGTCAGATAGTTCAGGTTTCATTTTCTTAGGTTTTCACCGTCTTCAAAAGCCAAACTGGTCACACCACCATCATCCAGGGTAGCATCAGTGTTGTAGGAAATGGGACTGAGTTCACGAGCTATATCGCTTGTTGATGCTCAGAATGCTTTGACCCGATATGTAGTCAGACTCTTTATATATCATGCGGGAGGAGTCTTGGGGAAGGTGGAGTTTCTGCTCAGTAGTATATTGACGATCTCAGAAGAGATCTTCTAGCCTTACTTTTATTTTCACTTTTTCGTTGTTTCTTCCAAATTTTTGGAATAGTTCATCAATTTGTTGTAAGTAGCGTTGTAGATCGTGCCAGCTCTGCGCATGCGTGCGTGTGTGTGTGTGTATATGTGTGAGTGGGAATGCAACAGATTACAACAAACCTTTATTATATAAACCATTATGCATTTTTAACCTTCACCTGCTAAGAAAATGATGGCTGCTAATAACCTTTAACTGTTAAGATAATGACATAAGTATAGACCATATGTAATATTATCTTTGGAATGATTCAACATAATTAGGATTGATTGATCTAAGTGCAGAATGTATGTAACGTTATCTTTGATATATATACAACTCTCAGCATAATTAGGATCGATGATGATGACCGTTAACGACAACTGTTAAGAAAATGACGGTTGATGATGACCTTTGACCTAACCAGATCATAATAATTGATGATGACCTTTGACCTAGACCTGTCAAAACCAAGCATCCAATTACTGATATGAACCGTACAAACTATCTCTCTATCAGGGTTCATCAGACTATGTTTTCATGAGTTCGTCTATGTTGTTCATGAATCAGTTTTGGTGAGCCTGTGCCCACTGCAACAACAGCTTTCTATTCTTGGCTGACGGAAGTGGAACCGGACATGGTCTTCTGCCGTTGTAGCCCATCCACCTCAAGGTTTGACGTGTTATGCATTTCCGAGATGTTTTTCTGCTCACCACAATTGTACAGGGGTTATTTGAGTTACTGTAGCCTTTCTGTCAGTTCGAACCAGTCTGTCCATTCTCCATTGACCTCTCTGATCATTGACCCACTGTGTAATAAAGTACTACAAGTTAGGTTCATATAATCAACTGAGTGAAAATCGACTTTGTGATGTTTTTAATAGAAACATGATATGCTACGCTACATGATGCCATTCTTGGAACGTTTCAAAATACTTTGACCGCTAAAATATTACATTTCTATACTAGAAATGTTACATAGCAATTTCTTTTTTTTTTTTAAAGCTTTGTTTGGATCATATCTATTCAATTCAATTCGATTCGATTTGTATAGCGCTTTTTACAATAGACATTGTCTCAAAGCAGTTACAGAAATATCAACACGGTATACAGATATTAAAGGTGTGAATTTATCCCAACTGAGCAAGCCACTGAGTGGCGAC
>JAOUWY010000038.1:17396016-17410501 GCA_025728095.1 Prietella phreatophila
AGTTCCATATTTTTTATATATATATATATTTTTAGACAGTGGAGCATCCAATTCAATTGCAAAGTGAAACAGCATAAATATTCATCCTGCTTCAGTAACATGACATTGTTGCTGCTGAGTGCCCAAACCCTTAGCTTTGCTGCTTTAACCCTAAAGCTTGGCACCAGTCCATTCACTGGGGTTTGGTAAAAGTGCTAAAGAAATTCTTCCCATATTAAATGACTAGTCTCACTGCCCTAAATCCAGCTGGCAAGCTGCATCTTTTTTCGTGTTGTTTTTTTTTTTTCTTTTCTTTTTTGGCTATCTACTAGATGGAGTGATTCATGAGGGTGCAGTATCCCATGTCACAAAAGCACGACACACATGAGAGGTAAAGAAACTTGGCCTATGTAGCAAGGTTTTGCATCGCCCAGTCTTGGAGCATTAGGATTAGAGAGTCCATACTATCACCTCCTTATTAGGGGATATACAATATCATTAATCAAAGCTATAATCTCAGATCTCTCTGGGACTAACTCAACAAGCAACTTACAAAAAAGATCAAAATGCACACACAAAAAACTAATAGAGTACTACAAGGCTGTATCCTGGCCCAATATCCCTATTGTGCAGATTTCGTTGTCAATATAACACATTATACTTTTTTATTTTCTTTCAACCAAGCGATAAAGGTAAAAATGATTTTAACATCAGATATCAATGTTATCATGACTAAGAATAAGTTTGTATTTCAGAATTTGAATCTTCTATTGCGTAATAAATTGTTCCCTGAATAAAAATGTAAACATAAACAAACATTCCTGAGTTTAAACATAGAACAAGTAGTCATAAAGAAATATTTGGTTTTATTATTAAGGACAAAGCACACATCTGACATTTCTTAAACATTATACACTATAATACAGTACTATATACACACAGCACTTCATCACAGGTGACAGACCATTCAACACTGTTGAATTAATCGAATTTGTGTCAATAGATATAGAGCCCTTTATAGAACCCTTTATGGTTCAGAGATTTTGGGAGCTAAGAACCATTAACTAGACAATGAACCATTCAGCAATCATTTTTAGTAAATTATTTAACTATGAGTTGGTCATCTCTCAAAATCTCCTATAGATCGGAGAAACAGTATTGAGTTGTTGGGCATATAAAATGCACAATTCTCAGATAATTCTCAAATTTCTTCTTTATTTGCAGATCCACAATGACTGAACTCTGTCTTCAATCAATCTTTCTGGCAGTGACTATACTGCTTTTGTCACCCGTGAGCGATGCCATTAAGATAACCCCACGGCCTAAGTACCAATACACCAAGAAGCCTCCTCGAGAGTTGGCCCATACTACCGTATATGTTGGAAAATCCACAGCCACACCAAGAATAATGGACAATACAAAAGACCGTGTTTCTTCTGTTATCACAGAGAGTACCACTGTCCCGGCTAATGCATATGTAGGTTACCACCCAGACACCACAGTGGCACCCAACAGTGTGCAGGATAACTACACTCTGGACTATACAGAATGTTACCTCAACTTCTGCGAGTGCTGCCCTCCTGAACGTGGACCTTCTGGACCAAATGGTGAGATGGGGCCTCCAGGTTAGTGGATATATATTGTGTTTCCACTGTGTTTCCAGTTTATTAGATACTCGTCTCAGGTTAACATGCTTTCAACTTGGCTAAGAATCACATACCATCATAATATTTCTTTACCTGCAATTTACCTGACTTGGTCAACCACATCTACGCAGTATTGTTTTGAATAAAACATCTTAATTTTAAAGATAATAGGAGTATATCTTGCTCTGAAAAGCTCGTTATGTCATTGTGTTCGTTGTGTGACATACAGAAGTATCAGATTTCAGCTTCTTAGGTTCCGATGTTTGTGGCGAACCAGATATAACAAAGATATCAGATGCTCCGTGAGATGTAAGTGGGGGATATACATCGATCAGCCATAACATCAATACTACCTGCCCAATATTGTGTAGATCCCCCTCGTGCCACCAAAACAGCTGACCCCTCAAGCTATGGACTCCACAAGACCTCTGAAGGTGTGCTGTGGTGAGTGGCACAAAGACAGCAGCAGATTCGGCAGCTCCGAGTGCTTTAAGTTGCGAGGTTGGGCCTCAACGTATCGGACTTGTTTGTGCAGCACATCCCATGGATGGTCGATTGAATTGAGCTCTGTGAAATTTGGAGGCCAAGTCTAATTGGGCTGGCTGTGGCTCAGGTGGAAGAGCGGGTTGTCCACTAATCGTAGGGTTGGCGGGTTGATTCCCGGCCCACGTGACTTTACAGACCGAAGTGTCCTTGGGCAAGACACTGAACCCCAAGTTTCTCCCGATGGCAAGTTAGCGCCTTGCATGGCATCTCTGCTACCATTGGTGTGTGTGTGTGTGTGTGTGTGTGTGTGTGTGTGTGTGTGTGTGTGTGTGAGAATGGGTGAATGAGACGCAAAGCGCTTTGGATAAAAGCGCTATACAAGTGCAGACCATAAGTCAACAAATTGAATTCTCTCATGTTCCTCAAGCCATTCCTGAACAATTGTTTGCAGTGTTGCAGGATGCTTATCCTGCTGAAAAAGGCCACTGCTATTAGGGAACACCAGTGCCATGAAGGGGTGTACATGGTCTGCGACAATGTTTAGGTAAGTGATGCATGTTAAAGTAACATCCACATGTATGCCAGGACCCGAGGTTTTTCAGCAGGATATTGCCCAGTTGGAGTGTCCAACTGTGTCCCTCAACTTACTTTCTTCCCAAATGAATCCTTCTGCCATCTTCACCTTGTGCCCATTGAAGGAGATTTAAGCAGTGGATGGGTCAGCTCTGACCAGTCTATGGCTATGCAGCCCCATACGCAGCAAGCTGTGATATTCTGCATGTTCAGACATCTTTCTATCATAGCCAGAATGAACCTTTTCAGTAATTTGTGCTGAAGTAATCTTCTAAGGGATTGGACCAGATGGGATAACCTTCATTCCCCATACACATCAATGAGCGCTGGGTGCCCATGACCCTGTTGCTGGTTGACCGGTTGTCCTTCCTTGGACAACTTTTGGCAGGGACTAACCACTGCATACTGGGAACAACCCCCAAGACCTACCATTTTGGAGATGCTCTGACCCAGTCATCTAGCCAGCACAAATTTAGCCCTTGTCAAAGTCGCTCAGATCCTTATGCTTACCCATTTTTCCTGCTTCCAGCACATTAACTTTGAGAACTGACTCTTCACTTGCTGTCACATATATCCCACCCCTTGACAGACCGCACTGTAACATGATAACCAATGTTATTCACTTCAACCTTTCAGTGGTTTTAATGTTATATCTGATCAGTGTTTGTGAGATTTATTATATTTGATTTACTTCAAACTTGAGCTAGGCTAATCTATTTGATGTGCAGGACCTCCTGGTCGAAAAGGGGACCCGGGAATCAAAGGAGCTCTAGGACCAATAGGCCCAACTGGAATGCAAGGTTTGAAGGGTGACAAAGGTGAGAATCATAAAAGATCGGTGAAATGATAATATTTTGCAACTGCAGATGAGCTTTAACAAACCTGTAGCACAATAAAGATAATGATATATTAGATCATATATATGTTCTCATTTGCAATGCTTTAGGAGAAAAGGGTGAGAAAGGAAGCAGTGGATTTGCAGGCTCTCCAGGCAATACAGGGAAGGCTGGACAGAAAGGTATATGTCCTACATTAATCTAACTATAAGATGTACAACATGCTTATTACCATGAGACATACTGTATTACTTGCATTTTTAACTTTATACAGGTGATACCGGACTTAAAGGCGAAAAAGGTGCAGGTGGTATGCCTGGACTCAAAGGTGCTAAAGGTGACAAAGGAGAACCTAGCGAAAATGTAACAAAAGGTGACAGAGGTGAGGCAGGAAAAGATGGGCTACCTGGACCACCAGGCATGATTGGAGACAAGGGTGAAAAGGGTGAAAGGGGAGAATGCGGACTGCTGGGGGAGAGAGGACAAAAAGGAGAACCAGGCGAACCTGGGCCCCCAGGTATGAGGGGCGATCCTGGCTCTTCAGGGCAACATGGAATGCATGGGAACCCTGGCATACCTGGAGAACGTGGTGAACCTGGGAGCCCAGGCATCAAGGGAGAGCCAGGACCAAGAGGTCTTGAAGGAGCTCCAGGTTTAAGAGGTCTAAGGGGACCAAAAGGTGAAAGGGGTCTTCCGGGAAAGCGTGGTGACCGTGGACTTCAAGGTATAAAAGGGACAGCAGGTGACACTGTGGGGCAATTGCGCTCTGCCTTCAGTGTAGGTCTCTACCCAAGCAAGTCATTTCCACCCTCAGGCTTCCCAGTGCGCTTCGACAAGATATTCTACAATGGAGAAAACCATTATGATGTCGCCACTAGCAAGTTCAACTGTACTTACCCAGGGGTTTATGTATTCTCTTACCAGATAACGGTGAGAAACAAGCCTTTGCGTGCATCACTGGTTGTGAATGGAGTGCGTAAGTTGCGTTCACGGGACGCGCTTCAGGGCCAGGACATTGACCAGGCCTCCAGTCTGGTCCTTTTGAAGCTTGCTGCTGGAGACCAAGTGTGGGTGGAGACCCTAAGAGATTGGAATGGTGCTTATTCCAGCAGCGAGGATGACAGCACCTTTTCAGGGTTTTTGCTGTATCCTGACTGACATCAAAGACAAACCAGGGTCAGGTATTGCACTGAAATCCACATAACCATCATCTGTGAGATTGAGATACAGATTCAAGAAATGTGCACGGGACTGTTTTTTAAATCTCATTCCTGCCCACACTTGAGGGAATTCTCACCAGTCCCTCGCACCAGCACATACCCTACAGCACATCCTGCCATTTTTTTTGTTTGTTTCTACCTACCCGTGATATTTTCTAATGAACGTAATTGGTTCTGGTTCTCAAAATATAAGCAAAATTAGTACTTTAAATCATATATAAACTAACTAGGATGCAGCAGTTACTAAGGATGAATGAATAAGTGCTGGAAGTTCATTGTACAGTGTGCAAACCACTGCATCCAATATTAAACAATGTGGTCATTGTTCCTACCACATTCTTCATATTTGAATGCCTGCTCCTGACCTCAGGAAAGTAAAAACAGATGCCTACTCCTATGATACGTTTTTTTTTTTGTTGTGTATGGCGTGATCCCAGTCCTGATGCATACCCCTGAAACACTGGCTACTTAACAGGGAGCCCAACCATGTATCTGGTCGACATTCCCTACTACATCTTCAGTTCCTGTATTTTTATTTCAGATTCCTGTTGTTTTTAGTCAGATGTGACTCCCTATCTTACCACCAACTTACTATACCCATAATCATTTTTGTGACTTTATTATTAATCTTTTTCAATTATGGAAAAAATATAAATTCCTTTTATTTTTGTTTTATTTTTTTCCTTTCTATAAATCTCTAATATTTTTGCCTGAGGTAACCAAGCCTTGATAAACACCATACAATATAACCAATATGTCCATGTTTAGGCAATCTATGTATTATTATGTTCTGCATTAATTAGAACAATCAGAAGCTTGTTAGCCTACAAATATATACATTCATGCTGTATTCCCCCATATGTGAAGCACTAACATTTGCTTTGAAATTTGTTTGACCAGCGCCCTATAAAGTCAGTGATCACCATCATCTTTACGTCACCAGTGATGATTTTCTTATTATATTTTTCCCCCTTTAATAGCCCATGTTATAAAGTATAGAAGCATGTGTTCCATGTGTTTATTGATAGTGTATAAAAAAAATTTTTTAAAAAAAACAATTGTTACTTTTACATTTATTATACATGGTTTCCAAAGTAAAACGGTATTATGTTTTAAGATTTAAATAAGCCAATCATGCATATGTATTCAAATCAAATAGGAAAACTGTTATTTGAGGCTCTATCTCTGTTCTTGTAAAATGAAATAAAAATGTATAAAAGTTTCTCAGATTCAAAATATAATTTGCATCATCAATCCAGAATATAACATACATTTAAGGGTTGGAATTGTGATCAGATGGATGGGAGAAAGGCAGAAAACAGTAAACAATGCAAGAGTGTTCTAAAATAGTGAAGAACCTGGATAATCGCTGAATAGCTGTGTTGCTTCATGCATTCCAGGGCTGGAGCATTGGAACACTGACTCTGTTGGTAGCAAAAAAAAAAAGATACACTGTAAAAAAATACAAATAAAAAATGGAACATGACAGTGTTTTAGTTGTATATTCTATGACATTATTATAGATCATATAAAAGTCATTTATTTTTCATGCACAGTTCCCAATCAGGGTTAAACTAAGGATTCTGATTGAGCTTGTACTACTTCCTTACAGTGTCCACTTACAATGGATATAATAATCAAAATAATTATATATTGAAGACTTACACTAGAATAATGGTGTGTGTTAGATATTAAATAAATGTACTGTGAATAAAAATCCAAAAAACCTCTTACCTTAGAAACTTGCATTCCAAGGTCTACAAGTTCAAAGGGGGCAGGACCTTCAGCTTTACCTGGTTACTCCACCGCTCCACATTCAGGGCCCTTATACGGACTTTGCAGGTGTAGTTTCCGTCATGATTTTTGTTCGCCTGAAGGATGGTGTATGTGTCTCTGGCAGAAGCAGGTCCTAGCCTGTTGCCATTTTTTAAGTAGAAGTATTCTAGATTCAGGCCTTGTTCTCTAGCATTTACTTTGGTAATACATTTGAATTCCACTTTGCTCCCACTCCTCACTTTTTCCCGACCTCCGTCAATCCTGGGAGTCTCCAATATATCTGAGGTCAAACAGGGAAGAGAAATTCTGGTATGTTATGGATAAGATGTTGATAAGTGTATGAATGCTGCGTAAGTTAGCACGCACGATCATGCTTTCATCTCTACTAGCTTCCCCACCCTTTTAGTACCTGCCATTGTTTTCTATGGGGCAGTTAAAGTGTATTATTTGATGGAGGATTTTTGTTTAGCTTGTAATCCATTACTTTAATTAGTCTTACCTAATACAGACACATAAGAAGGCAGAGACTGGGAAGACTGATACTCCATGTTCTTAATCCATGTGGCCCTGCATGAGTAAATGGCAGCATCCTCAAGCTTGAGCTTTTCGATCACCAAATCTGTGCCTTTCTGCTTCTTGAACTCCACGTCATTCTTGTAGAAGATCACATTTGACAGGAGGGGGTCATCACGGACACGGCAGGTCAGAGTCATGGTTTCCTCAATAATTAATGGCTCAAATGGGATTCGTAGGAGAACCCAACCACCTAGAGGAGAGTATAAACAATATTAATATAAACATACACACACATATATACACACACACATATATATATATACACATACATACATACATATATATATATGCACACAAATTCGTTCTTGTTAGTTTTCTGATTATTAACTTACATAACATTTAGTACAAAAACCTTTACCATCAACATGTATTTTAAGAGGGTCACTTGGAATTGATGACACTATATAGGGCCAAGCTTCTATCGTCTTCGTTCCTTTACAGATATAGCTTCCACTTTGCAGGACTTGTGCCTTGTTCAGACTGTACACTTCTGTGGCGCTCAATAGTTGACCATCATGGAACCACTCATATGTCCAACTGGGTAAAGGGTCATCTGGTACACTGCAATTCATCTGCACATCGTCCCCCGAGAAGAGCTGCGGCTCTCCCAAACTCACCGTGGCTTTGGCTTTCACTGGGGGTGGTGTGGGATATAAAACTACAGTACATGCGTAAATTAAAGATAATCATCCGGTGAGATATGAAAAGTTTGCCAAGCATATTGATTAATAGCTCAATTAACCCAAAACATAATTTCCACTCTTTTACAAAATCAATCCCTCTTTTTGAACATTAAGTGTGTAGCTAGCACTTAAATTCTTTTTAAGCAGTCCCAATGACTGTTAGTAACTACTGTATTGTACCCACTGTACTGTATTTACATGCCATAATACATACCATACATCCGGACACATGCAAACAATGTTATAAAAACTGCAAAAAGAAAGAATAAAAATGGATCAGCTTCAATATAAACCTCAAAATAGTGCCATGTTACACATAGCTTCTTAATATTTGCACGCACTCACCAATGAAGATGTGGACGAAGTGCATGGTGGTTGCGTTGCCTTTGGATCTGTGATCCGTTTAAAATGGTCTAGCTCTTTACATTCTGAAAGAGATCCAGAAACTCCCCCTTTTATGCTTCAATTGCACAAAAAAACAAAACAAAAAAAAACAACAGGAAAGTATCACTTCCTTTACCGTAACAGGGGAAAAAAAGTCTGCTTCAGCAAAAAACACACGGTCACTTGCACAATCAGAGTGAAAGAATTGCTGGAAATGCCTGCTCAACATATTAAAAGAGAACTAAGCAAAACAACAAAACACAATTTATTTCTTCAATCATTCTCAGGCTTTAATTCTCAGTTTTGTTTTGCTTGCTATTTATGCAGTTGCACTGCATAAATAGGCTTTTACAGTGAACTGCCAAACCTGCACATGGGCATAACCTAATGTTGCAGTAATATATGCAGTAGATGCGTGTGGCAAAAATGTCTTGCAAATGACAATTTATTTTTAAAGATACATACATAAATACCTACAGAATTCTGATGCACTCTACAGCGATCCATAATATACATCCATGCCCTTTAGCTACAGTTAGGTCATACATTATCAAGCATTTTGGCTCATAGACCTCAAGCATACTCTGAACAAACACTAGAGGAGGCATTCGGTGTTCATCTTCTACAAATACAACGATCTTAATAACGGAGGTTTGCTTCAGACAGCATTGGTATTGTGACAGGTATTAAAAATGACTGCTCTTTATCTCGTACTCAGAATAAGCAAGATTTAGTTTTTTTTCTTTTTAAACGTCAAATCAGGAAAATTCAAGCCATTGCTACTGAATTTATTGGGATACTAATTTCAGCAAATCCTCGTTAGTGGTCCAGTAAAAAAACAAAAAGCCAACAGAATCACTGTTTAACATCGCATTGTTTCTGACTGCTATCCTGAATGCTGCACTTAAACTGTAGTGTCTACTGAAGCAAGAAATACATGCGCTTCAGGGATGAGCTGGTGTTACTGAATTAAACCTGTTCACAGTGCATCATCAACTTTATAATTATAATACAATGCACAGTACGTGCATGTTTGACAAGTTGGATCAACATGACAATGTCAAAATTATTATTCACACGGTTTATATTTTTGAAAGTTTATAATCCACCGAATAAATTGACTACAAGCCCACAATACCAATTAAATACTCTAAAAATAAATAACACAAAGTCCGTGTACAAGATAAAATCCTATATGAATTCAATCCGCTGTGCAGAATTGGAAGGTATAAACCTGAATAATACTTCAATTCTACATACTCGTATTTTCGCACGAATAAAAAGGAACAATAAATGCATTTTGACTTGGCTTAGCTGTGTGAACTGAAGCTGGTTTAGATACAGTTCCTTTCAACTGAATTTTTTAAGTGCATAAATATAGCTAGAATAAGACAGTGAAAGTTACCATGGCAGAAAGGATGAGTGAGAGAATCGGCCAACACTCATTCAGTGAGCTGTGAATGCACACTGAGGTCATGTTAATAATAATAAATGGTCAAATGGTCCAGACTAACCTGCTCACTTGCCTTCCAGACATTGAATCAAACTGAAGCCATGTTTACTACTCAAATATTGCATGTTGTCTTATTAGATACAGTGCCCTCCACTAATATTGGCACGCTTGGTTAATATGAGCAAAGGCGGCTGTGAAAAATTGTCTTTATTGTTTAACCTTTTGATATTTTATTCAGAAAAATACTCTGTGCGCATAGATATCAAACAATTGCAAACACAACACAGGTTTATGCAAAAAAAAATAAATAAAAACCTTTGTTAAATATAGGTGTGCAACAATTATTGGTGCCCATTTAGTCAATACTTTGAGCTACCTCCCTTTGCAAAGATAACCGAGTCTCTGAGAATTTGTTCTGATGAGGTTGGAGAATAGACCATTCTGAGACCATTCATCCATACAGAATCTCTCCAGAGCCTTCAAAATTTGAGCTCCACACTGTTTTTGACTCTCCTCTTCAATTCACTCCATAGGTTTTCTATGGGGTTCAAGTCAGGGGACTGGGATGGATATGGCAGGACCTTGATTTTGTGGTCAGTTGATTATGATGTATGTTTTGGATCATTGTCCTGCAGGAAGATCCAACCACGGCACATTTGAAGCTTTCTGGCAGAGGCAATCAGGTTTTCATTTAATATCGGTTCATATTTGACTATTTCTATAATGCTGTTGTTGGTGTCTTTTAGGGAGTAATTGCTTCCGTATAGCCACTTCCCATGTTGTGGAGCTCAACAACCTTTTGCTGCATATCACAGCTATATTCCTTGGTCTTACCCATCCATATGAATGACTAAAGGAATTTGGCCTGCGTTACCTCGTATTTATACCCCTGTGATACAACAAGTCATGTTTAAACAATTTCCTGTTCCTGGTCACCTAGGTGTACCAAACAAAATGTAAATATCAATGGGAATATACTTTAAATACATTTTTATCATATGAATTCATAGGGATGCCAATAATTGTTGCACACATATTTAACAAAGATGTTTTTGTAATTTTTTTTTATAAACCTGTGTTGTGTATGCAATTGTTTGATATCCATGAGAGCAGAGTTTCTGTAAACAAAATATCAAAATGTTAAACAATAAAGACTATTTTTCACTGCGTTCTTTGCTCAGATTTACGAAGGGTGCCAATATCAGTGGAGAAAAAAACAAAAAGAACCATCGTGAACTAAACAGATCTGTTAAAAGGCAATTTTGTGAATCCCATTTTTCCATAAAGTATAACTCAAATGATAAGTTTATATGTTTACAGTAACACTTCATTATTACAAACTGCTCTTTAAACTTTACAATTATTTTGCTTCATGTTGATATGCCCGTCAAACATAGTGCCAATGGAAAACCTCGTGTGCTGTCACTCTGGAGTGTTGGCTAACCCGTTCACAAAATACAAAGTTTTACCGAAAACGTAAATGCAAATAACAGAATCAACATGTGCAAATCCCTTTCCCCAAATAACGGAAAGATAAGGAGACAGATTGCTGATTAAGTGAGGATGCCATCTACCACTTCGTATCAGCTTGCAGTCGGTAGGGCTCACAAACAGGAGCATGTTAAATATCAACAGTCAATTACAGAGGAACTCAGTGGGTGGTACAGAGCTACCCAGCAAAAACCTGAGGCTGTAGAGGAGGCGGTAGCCCCTCGCTGTCTACATTGTCCGAGTCGATCGCAGAGGTGGACGGAGCGCAAGAGTCCAGGTGAAGCCCATCCAGGACATCCTGAACAGAGGCCTCCAGTCCATCTCCCCAGTCGATGAGGTCGTTCTCTGGCCTGTCCGCTCTGGGGCCACTACGTGATGAAGAGGATGAGGAAAAAGAGATTCCAGGGGCCTGTGGCCTGTCAGCGGACGACTGGTCAGACATGTAGAGTTCAAATTCCTCTGGACTCAGGTTTAGAGACTGAGCGTCCAGCTTCTCTATGAAAGCTATGGCACAGCACTAAATGAGAACACAGATAGAGAGATAGACATTCAGTCAGTCACTGTTTAACATGTTTCTCATGGGCACGTCTTGAACTTACAAACCAAATACCGTAATAACGTTTATATTAGAGTATTATAAATAGTGTTCAAAACGTACACCCACACCAAAATAAAGGCGATATATATTTGAGATACCAAAAAGTGACCCCAAAATGAATTTTTACTAAAATGTTATTATAATAACTCTAGGGATATGTCACATGCCAATCTCACTTCCTTTTAAAGTTTAAAGTGTTCCTGTTGAAATATTAGCGAGCAGAGTTTAAGTTAAAGGCGCACCAGGTTGGTGAAGTAATATCCATCCTCGCCGCTCATGAGGCGCCTGGGGTTGCAGAAGCGGGTGATGTACTGGATGTTGGACTGCAGCCGGGGCGGGTTGGCCCTCAGCACCACGTAGATGAGCGTCGGGAGGAAGTCGTCAGCCGACGCGGTCTCTCTCTTGCTGCGCTTAATTGCACTGAAGATATGCTTACTGCACCTGGTGACATAACCCAGCTTATCCCTGGGCACACGCTTGGAGTCCATCTCAATTATATCTGTAGCGAGGAGCATTAAAAAGCCGTGCTTAGTGGGGCTTTGTATAGATCGTCCCAAAACAAAGTGAGAAAGATCATCAAGAAACAGAACATCTAATCATATCACCATACACCCACACCTACAGTATAACCACACTGTTGATGGGCGGGGGGACGACAACTATTGGAACATTGAGTTTGCTTTAAGTGAGAGTAAGCAATCTACAACCCAAAACAGTTGTGCCATGTTAACTGCTAACTGTTAACAGGCACTAATGCCTTTTGCGAAAAGTTCCACAACTTCAAACGTAACTAAAAATGGACGGTTGTTCTTTAATAGACATAAAACTGCTTTGCATTGTGATGTAAGAGAAATAAAACGCTTCATGGTGGTTAAAGTAACTCTACTTTGGAACAGATTGCATCACACCATTCCATCAACAACGGAACCCTTACCAGTAATGGCCTTGTCCAGACTGTCCGACACTGCAGGGATCTCCTCTTTTAGTGGTGCGCACAGCATCTGAACCGTAACCCAGTGCAAAGCCCTAAACATACACACACGCTTTTAATTAGACTTTCAACTGAAAAACACAATGAAGGAAAATGACAATTAGTAGATTTGCTAACGAAATAAGTGTGTGACTGGCCACTGCAGTCCTCTGATGTCCCACCTGATTCTCTTCTGAATGGCCAAGTCTTTGACCTCATCGTCTGCGGATTCAGGACAGAAGGCCTGTTCATACAACTGCAGCGTTATGTACTTCTCCACTTCATCCATTATTACCTCGATTCGCTCTGGACTCCCTGTCAGTCACACACACACACCCAAGACATGAACAATCACATTCATAATCATCTGATCTATATACCTTTTAATAACGTTTGGCTTTAACGCTACGTTTTAAACTTCGTATTCTCAGTACCTTTGTAGACAGTGTGTAATCGGTCAGACAGGTTCTGGTAAAAGTCTTGCACAGATTCTGAGAGATCCTCTGCACCAAGATCCTGAAAGAAATGTCAGAGAAACACACGCATGTCAACTAGCAAGCAGATATCAGGCATTTCATTCAAACTGCACCAGACTACACTACGTGTACTATGTATATAGTAATGTACACTATGTACATTAAATAACTTGAATATAGTACACATGATACTCTGTAGCAACAATGATATAGTAGCTACCAAAACCGAGTGTTAACATACTGTACTGTTGCTGTTAATAAACTCAAATCTGGTATAAACAGGTGTGGCATGGATATATATCCATAAAGAATAAGGACGTAACCAAATACGAATACATATTTGGAACAAGCAGATAATGTGCTCTAAACATATGAATAGAGATACAAATAGGAGTCTTTTTCTTCCACATTGCATTTGGCTGAGACTAGAGGTGTGCATCAGGACCAAAAAAAGAAAAAGGGTCTCAAGATATGAAGCTTGCGTCACAACCATGTGGTATTGCATGTTGCGTTTACAATGTTCATTCATTCATCCTTAGTAGCTGCCTGGTCCGGGTCACGGTGACTTAATATTAGGCTACTATTTTGCTTATATTTTGGGAAGTAGCCCCAACTAAGCTCATTAGAAAATACTGCTGGCACATATGAGCACAATTCTACGTATTTGTTAATAATTTAAAAAAAAAAATCTAAGTAAGTAAGTAAATAAATAAATAAATAAACAAACAAACAAACAAACACACCTGTTTTATGCCACACCCACTTCGGATTTAAATCCAAATACAGATGTGGATATTTGGAGCACTAAGCAGATACATATAAAGATTGTTGCACCCCTAATAAGCAGAATTTGCATCCTTTAAAATAAAAATAAATAAATAAATAAACTGAATACAATTTAAGTACCTTCTTGTAAGCTACACTGTGACAGAAAGAATGGCACTGTTTAAAAATATCCCGTCCAGGCTTTTGCACGGTCTTTAGGAAATCGATGAATTGTCTTGTGGCTTGGTCTGGTTCTACAACAGGCTGCTGGCTGAGGGAGGTGGTGGGAGCTGGCTGGCTGGGAACATTAACATCTGATGGGGGGAAAAAAAACCCAAGGAGTTCATCATATATTGTATTATCCCTTACCACTTAATACCACCAAAGCACGTTAGACAATAATACATCAACAAGCAGGCTCTCTTAACGTTCTCAAAGCACCTATGGGTGTAAGCTACCAAAATGATGATGGTATATTATGCATGTGGGTTAAAAAAAAAAGACAAATATTTTACTGAATATTGATGTTGTCGGTATAGATTGCCTGCAACTGTCATTTCCTTACACGATGGC
>JAOUWY010000038.1:17416814-17427312 GCA_025728095.1 Prietella phreatophila
GGATGGGTGTATTTTAAACACACTGCTGTTAAAGCAATCCTATGTACATGATTATTATTTCTAATTAAACAACACATACACATGTATGTGTGTGTGTATATGTGTGTGTGTGTGTGTATATATATATATATATATATATATATATATATATATATTAGTGTACACGTGTGTGTGTGTGTTGTTTAATTAGAAATAATAATCATACACAGTGCATGAACAGATTCTGAGTGTTGTCTCAAAAGTATGTGGACACCTGACTTGCACCCATATGTGGATCTAACCCAAACTCTTGCCACAAAATTGGAAGCGCACAATTGTATAGGTTGTCTTAGTGCACTGTAGCGTTACCGTTTCCCTTCACAGGAACTAAGAGGCTCAAACCTGTTCCGGCATGACAGTGCCCCTGTGTGAAAAGTGAACTCCATGAAGACATGGTGTGCCAAAGTTGAGGTAGAAGAACTCGAGTGGCCTGCACCTCGACCCCACTGAAAACCTTTTGGGATGAACTGAACCTCCAACTTCACCCCAGACCCCCTCACCCAACCTCATCGTCTGACCTCACTCATGCTCTTGTAGAATGAATGAACACTAATCCCCACAGACACGCTCCAAAAGCTATTGGAAAGCTTTCCCAGAAGACTGGGGGTTATTATAACAGCAAAGGGGGACTAAATCTGGAAGGGGATGTTCAAACAGCACATGAGTGTTCTAGCCAGGCGTCCACAAACTTTGAGCTTTATAGTATGATATAGTATATGTGATCTATACTTTATACAACCTATACATTTTCACCTCAGTTTCCTTTACTATAATTCTTACTTTCATTAAAAACCGCACAACCAATTGTGTCCAGACTTTCGACAAGTGAACACTCGTAATAACTTCAAACAGTACACACTGCATTGTTCAGTCTGGTAGTTTTTGACACGAGTCATGATCACGCAACTCCAGAAGAGTTGTAAAAATCAAAAGCACTTTATATATAGACATGAAACACTTTCAGACATGCTGTTATTAGAGAATTCGAGTGTGATGTGGCCGTTACCACACAGAAGCTGATTGTATTCCATTACCAATAGTCTCATAGTGTTTTATCCTTCTTCCACCACAGCAATATGCGAATGATTACAATTAAATAATAATAATAATTACAGAATGTCTCATACTTTATCTGTTTTTATTTACATTTAATCTTGTGGAACATCTGTGAACATCCTGTTATCGCTCGATTTCCGGCAGCCATTTTCTCACCAGCTTCCTTTTTAATCACTCTGGAATTTAATAAGACACGAAATGCAGTGTTACGTTTCAGGGAATTTGGAAAGCACAAACTGTGTATTATTAGTCTTAGACTATTTTGTAGCATCTGCCATAGAATCCCTGTGAATTAGCCATTAATACAGACACGAAAATGTAGTAGAACGAGCGCAGTAAAATAAACCTGTGATTTTAATTATATCTTTTAAATATATATACTATATTATACTTTCAGAGCTACTGTTATGTAAGGAATAAACATATCGCGGGTGTGCTGTTATAGGAAAATAATCAACGACGGGGTGGTGTGATGCAGCCCGAAGTGAAGCAGAGTTACTGTTACTACTCCAAATTAGATTTATTTTCTAACCACAGCATGTCTCAGAAGGTTTTTATCGCTATTATACCACAGCAATTTATCAATGGTTACAATTTATTTTCTAAGTCCTCTGTCCTGAAAACTCTTACAGCAGAAAACTTAGTTACAAAGGGCTCAGAAAACGTCACCCTATCAATAATTCTACATTTTGTTTGTTAAACAACACATTCTGTAGTCTGTTTATTAGTAGTCTTAGATTATGTGAAGTGTCTGCTGTACAAGTCCAAAATGTTTGTTTTTTATTATTAATAAAAATCTAATACTTTCTGTTAAACGGAGACACAACACATTATTAATAATAAAATAATGCAAATGAAAAATGCATAATTAAAAAAATATATTTTTTTAAACAATTAACAGCAGCAGCAACAAAAATTAGAATAGTAATAATGTGTTAAGTTAAGGACGTTTCTGTTATAATTAATGTGTGCCAAGCAGAGAAACTGGATTTTACACATAGTATTAAAATTTTAAATCTCATATGAAATGCATTATCCAAGACCCATATTAGCATCTAATAAACCAAATTATTTTGGTGCAGATTTTTAAAAATATATACACACACATATACATATGTATATGTAAACATTTTTCTAATGCGAGTTTGATAATTCAACACTAGATGGCAGCAAAACCTAAAAAAATTAAACTCTCCCCACCATCACAAGCATGAGTTCTTTTTCATTGTCTTACTTGTTTGCCGATTTATATTTGTACAGAATTATTTGTGTATTGATTAATTTTTAACCTCTCTCACAGCTGCTTTGTGAAATGGTTAATTAAAGTTGAAGAAATGGATTGTCCCAAGAGGAAGTTGCGATCAGGGAAGGAGACGTGCGAGGAGCGGCCTGAGAATAAAGACGAACGAGCTCTCCCTGATTGCGCTGTAGGTAAAGCTGAAAATGAAGGAACTTCGAGTCAGTGTGAACGCACGCACACAGCTTCTGTAGCCTCTTCAGGGGAGAATAATGGCCGTGCGTGTCGTGAGTGTGACTTTGTGGCTAAAACTCCTACTGCTCTGAAAATCCACTGCAGGAGGAAACACAATAGCTTGCATGCCGAGGCGATGGGAACGACAGATGCAGAGGAAACACGCACAGTTGAAAATGTTGCAGAGGAGATGCCTGCTATAGACCAAGTGAAATGTACAGTGCCCCCTATAGACCAGTTCAGCACTAATGAACTCCCTATAGACCACCTCAGGACTGATACACTCCCTATAGACCAGTTCCGCACTGGTGTACCCCCTGTAGACCACCTCAACACTGGTGTACCCCCTATAGACCAGCTCGGCTCTGGTGTACCCCCGGTAGACCAGCTCAACACTGGTGTACCCCCTGTAGACCAGCTCAACTCTCGTGTACCCCCTGTAGGCTCTGGCGTACCCCCTGTAGACCAGCTCAACTCTGGCGTACCCCCTGTAGACCAGCTCAACTCTGGCGTACCCCCTGTAGACGAGCTCGACTCTGGCGTACCCCCTGTCGACCAGCTCGACTCTGGCGTACCCCCTGTAGGCTCTAGCGTACCCCCTGTAGACAGCTTGACTCTGGCGTACCCTCTGTAGACCAGCTTGACTCTGGCGTACCCCCTGTAGACGAGCTCGGCTCTGGCGTGCCTCCTGTAGACGAGCTCGGCTCTGATGTGCCTCCTGTAGACCAGCTCGACTCTCGTGTACCCCCTGTAGACCAGCTCGGCCCTGGAGCACAGCGTTTTGAGCGTCTGTACTGCAGGTGCTGCAGTTTTTACACCTGCACAACAGAGGAGATGAGCGCACACTTGAGCGATGAGTCCCACCGACACTTGGCGATGGAGAAAAACATTGACCCGCTGTTTGAGCAGTGTGTTGAAAAAGTGCTTGTCATTCTATCAGACGAACAAAAACGTAGAGACGGGCAGAGTGAACATGATGTGGGCCTCAGTGAGGACATCAGTGAGGATGTTCGTGAGACAGAATCAGCTGAACACACTTTAGCAGAGTTATTGGAGGCTAACAGTCCTCACAAACGGAAACGTGGAAGGCCCAAGTCGTCTCAGGTAATGAGCTGCAGTCACTGTGGGCTCGTGGCCTCCAATCCCACAAACCTCAGCGTGCACATCCGCCGCAAACACAGCCGTCTGTACAGCTTCCACTGCAAACTGTGCAACTACTCCTGCGTGACCAAAGGTGACATGGACCGGCACTGCGAAACCAAAAAGCACATTAAACGAGTGCAGAGCGATGGCAACGGACAGGAGGCAGTCCTCATGCTAAATGCTGAACAGCCAGCTCAGAGCGGCGAGGCAGGGCCAACTGAGAATTCGCACAATGCCCCGAATGCCACACAGCAGGAAACACCAAATGAGGCAGGAGAGACGGAGGGAACGGGAAGTGACGTTCCCTGTAAAAAGCCCAAGTACGACTCGGCTTACTCGTGCGATCACTGTTACTTTGTTGCGCATTCTGCACTTTCGCTGGCCCTGCACGTACGCCGTAAACACGCGCGGGATTTCGAGTATGTGTGTCTGGCATGCAGTTATTACGCAGTGACCCACAGAGAGATGTCACGCCACACTGCGACTGAGAAACACAAACTCAAACGCCAGAGATACCTACAGAAACGGCACAACACACACCAACGTGACAACACAGTGGATGAACACAGCGAGAACACAAGCCAACTTGCTGAGAACACGAACCGACAATCAGACAGCACAGACGACAACATAGAAAACGCACACCAAAATCCTGACAACTCGCACCAACACACTGGAACCAAGCCCCAACTCTGTGACAACACGCAGCAAAACAACAAAACCTTGCACCAGAACATTGATCCAGAACCAGACCCAGACTCTGGTGGTAACAACGATCTGAATAACGATGCAGGAAATGCAGCAGCAGTAAAAGGAAGTGCAGGTGAGGAAGAGCTGAATATTAGCCCACAGATGAAGTCTGGTGAAGATACAAATGGCCCTCAAGACTCATTAGAGTTCCCTGATCCATCAAATACTGAGGAGGGTGAGGAGGAATACAACAATGATGATGATGATGATGATTACAATAATGACGATGAGGAAGAAGAAGACGAAGAAGAGGAGGACGTGTGTGAGACTACTGCTGAAAGTCCCTCTAGTAAGAAGCGTGTGTTCAGAGCAACTGCGTTTGACGAGTGCGTCTTTTCCTTGAAAGCGCCGACAGACCGACTGTGCGACGAGGATGACGGAGAGTCGTATAAATCCCTCCATCAAGCAGCAAAAATGCTAAAAATGTCAGAGGGCCATGAAGTGAGCACGCGGGTCCGGTGTGACGACTGTGGGTTTTTGGCGGAGGGGCTCAGCGGACTGAACGTCCACATCACGATGAAACACTCATCGAAGGAGAAGCACTTCCATTGTCTGCTATGTGGGAAGTCCTTCCACTCAGACAGCAGCCTCCAGCAACACCTAAGCAGCTCGGCACACCTGCGGACGGAGCGCGGCAGTGTGGACGAACGGCCTGATGGAGGCGCTGCCTTCCGGTGTGTGCGCTGTAACGAGCCCTGCAACTCGGAGCAAGAACTTTTCGTTCACATCAAAGAGAAACACGAAGAGCTGCTGCGTGAGGTGAATAAGTATGTAATGGAGGACACGGAACAGATCAACCGCGAAAGAGAGGAGAACCCTGGAAACATGTGTAAATACTGTGGCAAGGTGTGCAAGAGCAGCAACTCCATGGCCTTCCTCGCACACGTCCGCACACACACAGGTACACACTCTGTCTCCTTCTACACTAACAATAACGCCTAATAAGGACAGTGAACAACACAAGCCCACAGTATACAGTAATAATAACGTGTTATGTACAGAATGGTGGCGCAGCAGGTAGCATTGCCATCCCTTGGCTCCAGGGTCCCCAGTTCGATTCTGTCCGGAGTTTTGCATTTGTCTGGGTTTCCTCCGGGTTCTCCGGTTTCCTCCCACTGTCCAAAAACATGGCGGTCGGGTGAATTGGCCGTGCTAGATTGCCACCTAGGTGTGAATAAGTGTATGAATGTGTGTGCACATTCTGCGATAGACTGGTGTACTCCAGCCTCGCACCCGCTGTTCCCAGGATAGGATCCATTGAGACCCTGACCAGGATGAAGTGGTTACTGTGGTTATATGCTTAAAGAAATAAATCTAAACCTCTGAGCACACCTTTCCAAGTTTTCTGATCTGTATATGCTTTTTGTAGGTTCAAAGCCGTTTATGTGTAAGATCTGTAATTTTGCTACGGCACAACTCGGAGACGCCAGAAATCACATAAAGAGACACCTCGGCATGAGAGAGTACAAATGTCACCTCTGTGGGTAAGTCTGCATATCTTCATAATTAATTATTAGTTTAACTGAAAGAGATCGTTTCTCTTTTTTAAATTAGGTACGAACTTAATAATAATCAGACTTTATAGATCTGACTGGTTTAGGCCACAGAGGCACTGAGGGGTGTTTTTGTAGAGTAACTTGTAGTTTGTCTAACTACATCTTCTTGCACAGCACTGCTGAGCTCGTCTTAACACACACATTATTGCTTTAATAAAAGCCTACTGCTCAATTAACCCAGGTTAATTTGGGCTGTAATGTGTGTATGTGTGTGCCATACTGTGGTATTAGTCTGCCTTTTTAAGTACCCTCAGTGGACGAGTGAAAACATTTTTAAAACCAAAACACAGAGTTTTTATCGATGTGAGATAAACATAATGAATACCAACTGACTGACTCAGGAGAACACGCACCAAACACACATATATAGTGTTGCTTGAAAGTTTTTGAACCCTTCAGAATGATCTATATTCAGCGGGTTAAATAAGTATTGGACGCGTCAACATTGTTTTCCAGTAAATATATTTCCAATGAGGCTATTCAGATGAAATTTTCACCAGACTTTGGTATTTACTCCGGAAATCGACACATATCAAGAAATCCAAACATTAAAGTCCATAAAATAAAGTTATGTGTAATAAAGAGGAATGATGGTTATTGCTGCACGGGAGGGGTCACACCAGATACTGAAAGCAAGGTTTCACACACGTTTGCCACGATATGTCCTTTTGGATCATTTTCCTCAATAAATAAATGACCAAGTATATTATTTTGTTTCTCATGTGTTAAATTGGGTTCTCTTTATCTACTTTCAGGACTAGTGTGATGATGTTTAGATGGAATATATGCAGGAATGTAGAAAAATTAAACTTTCAAGCACCACTGTACATTTACACTTTCTCACACACTCTGATGTTGTTGTAGGTGGGCTTTTGTTATGAAGAAACATCTGAACACACACTTGCTGGGAAAACATGGACTAGGCCAGCCAAAAGAGAGGTAACACACACACACACGTATACGCGCACACACAGAATCTCTCCCTCTGCAGTCAGTCTCAATGGTCACTGTGTGTATAGTGATGTGGGTAATGCAGTCCTGTAGAGGATGTACACAGTTTATACATTATCTGGTTAAATGTAACAAGAGTATCCCCCCAACTATGGAAAGACATATGTGGTTCTTACTAGACTTAGTAGACTGCAGGAATCTTATTGTACTTTTCCTGTGACCTCAGGAGGTCACAGCTGATCTGGGAGCCCAGTGTGTAAGCCCAGGTAGCATTTTCTTGGGTTGGCGGTTAATCCAACCCCTCTCAGTGCCTCCAGCACTTTCTAGAGAAGGTGCACGTCTATGAATGCACAGCATAATCTATGTACAGTATGTGGTGGTGTACCAGTGACAGGCTTTAAGAAGGATGTCCATGGACCATTGGAAAATAACAAACCAGTGTGGAGAGCAAAAAGAAGGGCTCTGTACCACCATAGACCTCTGGGGGTGCTGAAGATGATCTTTGACTGTGCTTTTGGGGCCAGGGGTAACTGCCAATACTACCTAACCAGATCAGTTATTGAAAATTACTTGGACCTTGCAAGGGATCAGACAAACTTGTCAACTCGCGGCATCAAGTAGGTGTCAGACTCTGACACCTAATTCAGCTCACGAAAAAGTTGACTGGAGAAATCCAGGAGTGGGGAGTGGAGAGAGAACTCTTATACCTTGTTCAGCACCCCAGTGTTGTTCCAGGAGTGGGAGGGATCAATCCAACACCTCGTTCAACACCCAAAAGTAATTGCAGAAGTGGAGAGATCTATCTAGCTTTGACATTATGACCGTGGGTTGAACCACATTTTCTTGTATACTTTTGGGGGCTGTCTTAAATGCCAGTACCTCAGGATAGTCAGTGCTGTAATTGAAGATCACCAAGATTCATTGATGTTCCTGCACTGATGTGACAGTGGCCCATGCAGATCCCTGCTGCGGTGTTCAAGGGGCACCTTGGTGATGCAGTGGGATCACAAAGAGAAACAGCTGGTGACTTCTAGGGTATTGTTACATTGCAGCACTGACGTACCACAATTTTGGACCATTTATGGAACCAATCCCATAGTCCTGCAAGGGTCCACCAGTGTTGGCTGTACCAGGTACGTCAGTGTCTGTCTTGGAGCTGGGTATCACCAGTAGGTTAGTTGATGCCATTCAAAACACAAGAAGAGCAATAAGCAGTCCTCTTTTGGGAGAGGACGTTGTGTCTATAAGAGGTCCTTCTCCACTACAACCTGCATTGTTTGAGGCTGTCATTAACTTGCTGTTCCCATGTAAATACCTCTTTAGTTTGTATCTTTTGGAATGGATTGGATGTAGGATTAAGGGGCTCTGGTCTCTCAGGTTTGGGATGAACCTCGTCTTCTCCATTGTCCTCAGCCAGGCCCGTAGTTGGCAGGGTAGCCTCCTCGTGCTCCTTCAGAAGTCCTCCTGCAGATTGTCCAGTTGCCGAGGTCATGGGTGTCGCCATGAATTCATGTGACCAAGTAGGTGAATTCAGACCCAGGCAGTGTTGAAGGGTGAACTAGGGTGACAGCCGTGTCTGAGTCTATGAATACTTGAACCAGCTTTCACAGAGCAGGTCGGTCCTGTCCCACAGTGTGTTATCAACAAATGGCAACTGGAACAGTGGTACTTCCCTTCTGTCACAGGCTGAATGTTAACTACAGATTCAGAAATAATGGAGTAAGGGAGAGTGTGGGAGCAGGAACTCTGCTTTGTGTGTGTGTGAGAGAGAGAGAGACATTACAGCCAAAAAGCATCACATACTTTCATCCCTGCAATCCGTCTATCCATCACCCGAAACCGATGTATATTTTTACACCACTAAGGAGATGTGTGTATGTTTGTGTTTGACACTTTTTTTTCAGAGACACAATAAATAAATTCTGAAATATGACAGACCTGAGTCCTAATTATACTCCTGACTCTTAATGCCAGGTATCATGGGAGCTGAGAAATCATCACACTCTAATGATTTCACATTAATAAGCGTTATTTATTTATTTATTATAAACTGTGTTTATTACATTGTGATTATTGCTCAAATTAAACATAGCGAGCATTAATTGGCTGCATATTCAGCAGTGTATGAGTTTGTGTGTGGATAATATTAAGATCATTACTCTCTGTTGCTTTGTTATATGGTTATATCAGTACTGTTGACCCAACAGCAGTTTCCATGGAGAGAACCCACTGTCTCTCTGTGCAGTCAGTCTCAATGGTCACTGTATGTAGCACTCTGGTACTTGATATAATTTTACTATATTAATGTTGTGTTTGATTATTTATTTGTGTGTGTGTGTGTGTGTAGGAAGTATGATTGTGAATTGTGTGAGCGGAGTTTTAGTGAGAAGTGGGCCCTTAATAACCACATGAAGCTTCACACTGGAGACAAACCCTTTAAGTGCCCTTGGTCATCTTGTCACTATGCCTTTCTCACACACTCGGCCATGAAGGACCACTACAGGACGCACACAGGTAAACACACACACACACACACACACACACACACTTCCTGCATCCTCTATCTTCCACTGTGTGTGCAAAGTCAATGAGAAGAAGAAAAATTGCTATATTTTGAAAGAGTGGTGTTGAAGTGAATCTGTGAGGGGGTGTAGTGGGGGGTGTTGGTATCGAACGTGAGGCTAATTTCTTAGGGGGGTATATTTAATTTGTGGTTAACATTATAATAAATTTACACTGATCAGCCATAACATTAAACCACTGGCAGGTGAAGTGAATAACCTTGATTATCTCGTTACAATGTCACCTGTAACCACAAAGGGTGGGATATATTAGGTAGCAAGTGAACAGTCAGTCCAAGTTGATGTTTTGGAAGCAGGACAAATGTTCAAGCATAAGGATCTGAGTGACTTTGACAAAGGGCAAATTGTGATGGCTAGACGACTGGGTCAGAACATTTTTAAAATGGCAGATCTTGTGGGGTATGCAGTGGGTAGTACCTATCAAAAGTATTCGAAGGAAGGAGAACCAGAGACAGGGTCAGGGTTTTACATCATGTGGATGGCCGGTTGCGTGTGCATCGCTTACCTGGGGGAAAAGATGGCACCAGGATGCACTATGGGAAGAAGGCAAGCTGGCAGAGGCAGTGTGACGCTCTGGGCAACGTTCTGCTGGGAAACCTTGGGTCCTGGCATTCATGTGGATGTTATTTTGATACGTACCACCTACATAAACATTGTCACAGACCAAGTACACCCCTTCATGGCAACGGTAGTCCCTAATAGCAGTGGCCTTTTCCATCATGATAATGTGTCCTGCTACACTGCAAAAATTGTTCAGGAACGGTTTGAGGAATATGACAAAGAGTTCAAGGTGGTGGCTCGGCCTCCAAATTCCCCAGATCTCAATCCGATCGAGCATCTGTGGGATGTTCTGGACAAACAAGTCCGACCCACCCAGATGATGAGGAAGATGATGCTATTCTGTCTGCAGCCTAAGCATCCAGGCTCGTGAGCGTGTGAAGTGACAACTT
>JAOUWY010000038.1:17452549-17463233 GCA_025728095.1 Prietella phreatophila
ACGACGGTAAGAGAACATAAACATTCTTGGGTGGTCAGCCTTGTTTGGAATTATTCTAATTTTGTCTGTATGTTCCAGCCCTCACACAATAATATCAACACTGATAGTATTAAAAGTGTGTATTCAGTGTGTGTGTGCGTGTGTGTGTGTATCTGTTTTTACAGTTGTGGCTGTCGCTTTCATGTGTAATCAGAGATGAAAAGATTTTGTGATGGAGAGACGGAGGGATTAAACATGTACATGACGTGGCTGACTTTTCCTAAAGTGGATTTGTGTGGGTTTAGGTGGCGTTTGAACGAGTTTAGACAGAGTTTACAGATTGTGATTGCTTTTCTCTCTGTCCTTGGATTAGAAGTGCCTAGACTTGGGTTAGGAGGTTTTGGGATGAGCAGGGATGTGTTTGGTTTGGTTTCGGCTTAATTGGGATGGGTTTCGATATGTTTAGGCTGGATTTGGATATGTTTAGACATGTTTATGGGTGAATTTGAATGGCTTTGTATAGGACTGAATGCAGGGTTTGGTTGACCCGAAACACCAAGCCGGCATCCAATTACTTGTTTTATGTCATTAATGAGAGTGATGTTGACTAGAACGGCACAAATCATGTACGTTAAAATACTGCTGTGGGTTCGCTGCCTCTGTAATTTCTCTTGGATTTGGATGGACTTAGAAATTCAAACAAGACCACTTAATGAGCTTGTTAGGGACAGAGTAATTGGTGTGTGTGTGTGTGTGTGTCTCAGCTGGAGTGTGTTCCTCTGAGTTTGGAGGTGAAATAATACCCATCTCTTTCCATGGTGATGTAACACTCAACATCATAAAGCACATACTCTCACATAATTCTACAGCTCGGTGGAGTTTCATCCACACTTTCATCATCACACTGAGGTTATGTATTCACAACCATAATATGTCTCTGATTTCATTTGTCGTTCTCTCTGGCTGGCTGGCTCACTCATCCTCTTGTGCTCCTCATGACTGTTTTTTATTTCTAGCGGTAAGTAAAAGAGTAATAAAGAAATGACATAAATCGTCAGTGCTGATATAGTTTAATGGAAGACATTACATTTTACTTAGACAGCTTTGTGTGTGTGTGTGTGTGTGTGTGTGTGAGCGTGAGCGAGAGAGCCAGTGAGAGAGAGAGAGAGAGAGAGAGAGAGAGAGAGAGAGAGAGAGAGCATTATCTATGTGTGGTGTGACAGACGCTGTTGGACCACTGCAGATGGCTTTGTTTAAACCATCACCTTGAACTGTATTTATTACACACAGTGTGTGTTCGTTTAAACAGCATACTATGTTATCTTAAATATGATGTAAGCGATTATCAGCTTCCAAGAAATCCAATAAAGATACCTGAATTTTAGCCCAATAATCGTGATTGTGTAAACATAACTAGGTTAAAAAAAAAAAACAGAACTGTGTGCAGTTCGCAATCATAAGAATTCCTAAAGCCATATTTACCAGTGAATCAACTCGAGGCTGGCAAGCACCTTGAGTTCGTTTTCGAGGTGTACTTAACAGTTTCATCAGCACATCTGTTTCATTAGGAGAGACTGATGCTAGGACACACACATACATATCATCATAGAGGCAAGGAGTACAGGGAACAATACATCCCATTTTTGCCTGTTTTTTCGCTTTCTAAACATCATTTTTTTCATTTGTTTGTGTATGTGGATTAAGCACCAGAAGCAATGGTCATTGATTATGCATGCATATTAGTGGTGAGAGCGTGTGCTAATTATGTTTCCGCTTATTGCACTTGTCAAGTCTCAAAATATTATATATGAGGTTATTTTATAGGCAACAATATGAATGTAGCGAACATTAATGAAACAGTTGATTACATACCTTAAAGCTACAGGAAAATACAAAGGAATAGCTTTAGTACATCTTGTTCAGTAGGACTGATTTCTCTGTCTCTATCTCTCTGTTTCTCAGCCTATCTTCCACTGGTCGAGACTGAAGCAGCCACTTTCGAAGGCAAGCAACTTCACGATGACGAGCATGGACGATACATATTCAATGCGGAAGATGAAGAGGATGCAAAAGCGTCGCTGAGATTCCAGGACTCCCCTAACAGTAATGGTACAAACCCAGATACTGGCTATCTATCCCCACTCAGTGACACCAGTGATCGGATCCCTGATTTTAAGAGCATTTCTTCGAAAGAAGGACACAAAGAGGAAGAAGCACAGAGCAGCTCGGACAACAGCATTCTGGATAACCTAGCTCGGACAAAAGCCATCTGTGAGAACCTGATCTCTGATGCCACTTGGTCCAATGTTGTGATGAATATCAAGAAAAGCAGGTCAACTACATCCAGCGCAGCTAGCATGACGAATACCAGTGGCAATTACGTAATTAACAGACCAAGCAATCACAATCAAACAATCCTTAACGGAAAGGCAGAAAGCAGTTCAAATGGCTGCACAGTTAGTAATTGCAGCATTAAGGCTTCGAACGGTGCCGGTATAGTTTACGACTGGCATCAGGCTGCTGTAGCCAAAACACTCCAACAAACTCATCACCACTTATCACCAGAGCCAAGCCTGTTCAGCACGGTGCAGCTGTACCGGCAAAACCACAAACTCTACGGCTCTGTTTTGACTGGTGCTAGCAAGTTCAAGTGCAGGGACTGCAGTGCTGCATACGATACACTAGTAGGTCTTACAGTTCACATGAACGATACTGGTCATTACCATGATGACAACCAAGAGAAAGAAGAGGAGAATAATGGCAAACACTGGTCAAAGCCCCGCAAGCGTTCATTGTTGGAGATGGAGGGCAAAGAGGATGCCCAGAAAGTACTGAAATGCATGTTCTGCGGCCACTCCTTTGATTCTTTACAGGACTTGAGTGTCCACATGATTAAGACTAAGCATTACCAAAAAGTGCCTCTTAAAGATCCTGCGCCAGCCTTGGCCACCAAACTGGTGCCATCAGCCAAAAAAAGATTCCTTCATGATTCCCTAATTTCCCCTTGCTCCCCAAAGTCAATTACATGTTCCAGCAGAGTGGCTTCAGTGGTCCAGATGAAGGGTACTGTTAATCCTTACGTTACACCAAACAACCGCTACGGCTACCAGAACGGTGCAAGCTACACTTGGCAGTTTGAGGAACGCAAAGCGCAAATTCTCAAGTGCATGGAGTGTGGGAGCTCCCATGATACACTGCAGCAACTCACAGCCCACATGATGCTCACAGGTCACTTCCTGAAGGTCACAAACACTGCACCAAAGAAGGGAAAGCAGCTAGTGTTTGATCAAAGTACGGAGGAAAACATACAGTCAATTCCATTACCTCCTACAACTGCTATTCTAAAACTCAGGTCAGTGTCCCCTACGCTGTCTTCTGGTTCAGAGGCCAAGAAGGAGATAGAGGAGGTCAGTGATCCTGTAGAGAAAAAGATCAAGGAGGAGATGGAAGAGGTCAGTATGGATTCCAAATCATACAAGTACCTTAGAGAGGAAGACTTTGAGGAGACTGCTAAAGGAGGGATGGACATTCTGAAGTCTCTGGAGAGCACAGTGTCCAGTGCCATCAATAAGGCTCAGACAGGTACGCCCACCTGGGGAGGATACTCCAGCATCCATGCCGCTTATCAGCTTCAGGGAACTGCAAAGCCATCTATACTTCCTCCAGTGGTTCAAAGTGTGCAGGCAGTCATCAACAGCAACTTTCAATCATTCGAACCTCATCCTGGATCAATAATTTATATTTCCTCCAGACAGTCATTGCCCTTGTCCCTCAGGAACAATGTATCTACCATGGAGGAGCTGCTGGACAAGGTCTCAGGAAAGTCCCTGGTAAAGGAAGAGAGGGAAGAAAGGATGGGGAGTGCAGATGTAGCCAAATCAACATCACCATTACTGAGAGAAAACAAAGTTAGTGTTGATGCAAAGGCAAATGGAGGTATGTGTAAACTGGAACCTATGGAGATGTTAGTAGAAACCCAGAATAAGAACCATAGTCTAGAATTAGGCAAAGCACCCATCGATAATGGCCACAGTTTAGGGATGTTTAATGATGATTCATTGGAGAGGCCTTTTATCAGCCCTCTTAGTTCACTACAGTTAATTGTGAACACACACCTTCACAAAGCCTCTAAGGTGGTCAGCTCATCCTCTGATCCACTCTCGGTGTTATACAAGATCAGCAACCGGGTGGTAGACAAAACTGCCAACCATTTATCGTCTGAAACGCAATATGGGATGCCTGACACAGATTTCTACAAGGACAGTGACCAGCCTATAGATCTGAGAAAATGCAAAAGCAGTACTGGCAGCGTCAATAAAGAAAGCGTTATCAACACACTCAAGGTAATAAACAACAAATCTAATGGAAGCCGGCCTCTTCATCCAGGCTTACCTCTCTCGGATCCTCTAAACCAACGGGAAAGTGCCCTCATGGACATCTCAGATATGGTAAAGAGCCTCACTAGCCAGCTCACTCCCAAGTCCTCCACTCCATCATGCCTTTTAGTAAAATCTGACACGGATGGAAGTTCATGCGAGGATCCGGTGGAGAACTTTTCTCCCGTGCAGAAGCAAAACGGTCGTCAGTCCAACTGGAACCCTCAGCACCTTCTCATTCTTCAGGCTGAGTTTGCTTCAAGCCTGAGACAGACACCGGAAGGTTGCTACATCGTAACAGACCTCTGTCCTCATGAACGTGTGAAAATCTGCAAGTTCACAGGCCTCTTAATGACCACTGTCTCACACTGGCTTGCTAATGTGAAGTACCAGCTGCGTAAGACAGGAGGGACCAAGTTTCTGAAAAACCTGGACTCCAGGAATCCATTGTTTCTTTGTGGAGAGTGTGATTCAAAATTCAGGACTCCTTCCACTTACGTTAACCATCTGGAGTCTCACCTCGGCTTTAGCCTCAAGGAAATGTCCAAGATGTCTCCGAGGTGAATCCCGAAAAAAAATCAGAATCCTCAGAAGATCATCTGTTATGTCTTACCCTACGTTCACACTAGTGAGTGACAACGTAATAGATGGCCACTGCATGACTCAACACTTCAAACTGTATTTGAATTAATATTTTCTCCATTTTATGCAAATTAGTTATGATGCAGTAATTGGCAAATCCAAAGGCATGCCTCAACAAAATTCACCGCACCAATCCGACCAATCCATATACTTTGACTACTACCATTTGCTCTCAGAAGATGGACGGGCCACGCCCACAAGCCAAACTGGGAGAAACATCAGTGGCTTGTTACTTGCTAGTGTGAACGCAGGGATAATGTCTCGGAAGATACGCAGGGATGTTGTTGCACTTTTTCTCCATCATCCACGTGATTCCGAAGTGTCAAGTGATACTGAAATAAAAAGACTTGAAGACGTTTCTGCGCTCAGTCCCAGTCAGGTGACCCACTAGCACTACATACTTCCTGCGCTAAGCCATCGTAGCGGAAATGAAATTTACTTTCAGTTCTAAAACTGCTGTATCTCATTTGTTTGTATCTCTTAATGTTTTGCTTTTTAACTCACGTTAAATGTATTTATATTCTATTTGTCTGATCGGTGCATGTGATGGATGACTACTGAGTTTATGAAAGCAAAATTTGGGCAATGTTTAAATAAAATTAAAAAAAAAAACACGAAATAGTATTTCACGTTTGATCGACTTTTGTAGCAGGCATTTTGAAAAGAATTGAATACAAATTCGTACAAATTCTCCAGATAGCGTTTGTTGATCTTTTGCTTGTTTGTGTCTTAGATTTGAGTGAAAAATTCGCAGCCCCACACACGCTTTTGCAGGAAGAAAGGAAACAAAGTGAAAATAAATATAATAATAATGAAGTGTGTGTTGGTTTTCAGACATGGTGGGGTATACGTAGGATGAATGGCCACATGTAGATTTTACTGCAATAGCTTCATAGTTGCATTGTAGTTCCAAATACTCAAGAACATTTTGTGTGTGGAGTGTGTTTCAGTCCACAATGATGTTGTACAAAACAGAAGCCTTACTCTGAATTAGATACACTGGACACAACTTGGTAGAAAATGTATTTGCATAAATATCATAAATATGATGTGTGTGTGTGTGTGTGTGTGCGTGTGTGTTTATCCCTTTGTAAGGGCACCACCCCCTATCCAGCAGGTACAGACAGGGCTGTCCGTCTTTCTTCTCTTGCGCGAGACATTCAGGATGCACTCTGCCTGTGACATACACACACACACGGTGGAGCTGATGGGGCGGGGGTGGGGTGGCTGGCTACAGGACGCGCACACACGCATCGTTAGCACGAGCCGAGACGCGGCGGTTCTGTGACACGTGTCACGGCCAGCACAACAACCTGACATGGCGCGCATAATTTAAACACAATCTGCATGCAGGAGGGCTTGATCTGCAAGCATGGCCCGGACCCACGGCCTGTCAGGAGGCGTGTGTGTGTGTGTGTGTGTGTGTGTGTGTGTGTGGTGCCACATCCATGCCACCGTGACAGAGAGACACCGATGCGTGCGTGATGCTCACACTTGTCATGTCCACTGAGACGAAACACACAGAGGAGTGAAGAAGCTCGGTTTCCTGCATAGAGGCCACACTCGTCACTTCTCTTAATCTTTACGTTGTGTGTGTGTGTGTGTGTGTTTAGTGTTTCAATGTGGCTCATTTGCATAAATTCTGCATAAAATTCTAATTACATCATATAATCGCAAGCAGTGCCGTGGCATAGCAGGTAGCATTGCTTCCTCACAGCTCCAGGGTCCTGGTTTTGATCCTGTCCATGTGGGTTTCCTCCTGATTCTCTGGTTTCCTCCCACCTCCTAAAAAAACATGCTGCTAGGTGGATTGGTGACTCTAATTTGCCCCTAAAAGTGAACGAGTTTGCAAATGTGTACGGATGGTGTCTCATCCAGGGTGTATTTCCACCTTCCACTCAGCATTCTAGAGATTTCCGCTCAGAAGTTGGACACCTTCCCTGTCTTATACAAGGATGCAAAGTGGAATGGTTCTTCAGGTAGAACTACTTCAGGTGTACAGATTGTCCATCCATCCATCCATTTTCCATACCATTTATAATACACAGGTGAGCCTGGAACCTATACCAGGGAACTCGGGGCACAAGGGGGGTACAATGACACACCCATTCACACACTATGGACAATTTGGAAATGCCAACAACGCATGTCTTTGAACTGGACGTGGATGTGGAGAACATGCAAACTCTGCAAAGACAGGGTTAAGGCGAGATTCCCCAACTCCAGACGTGCAAATCAAACATGGCAACCATTACCACACCACCGTGCCCCCATCTGTTTTCACATCATTCTTATGGCTGGATCGCCAGGTTGCGATGGACTTTAACGTTAAACATAGCGAGCACATCGGGCGCATGGTGGCTTAGTGGTTAGCTCGTTTGCCTCACACCTCCACGGTCCAGGGTTCAATTCCCGCCGGGGCCATGTGTGTGTGGAGTGTGCATGTACTCCCCGTGCTGCGGGGGCTCCCTCCGGGTACTCCGGCTTCCTCCCCCAGTCCAAAGACATGCATGGCTAAATTGTCTGTAGTGTATGAATGGGTGTGTGATTGTGCCCTGCGATGGACTGGCATCCTGTCCAGGGTGTACCCCGCCTTGTGCCCGATGATTCCTGGGATAGGCTCCAGGTTCCCCGCAACCCTGAAGAAGGAATAAGCGGTTGAAGATGAGATGAGAGAGAGAGATAGCAAGCACATCACACAAGACACTGTTAACAAACTCATTAACAAATTCAAAAAGGGTGGAAGTGTTGCTAGCCAACCGAGAAGTGGACGTCCATGAACAATCACTGACAAAGACACAACCAACGTGGTGCTGGCAAAAGTAGTCCTCTACGTGTGGCGATTTTTGGGACACCCTGGACTCAAATATAAAGTTACCAAACACTGAGACAGTTATCTATAAAATAAAACACTTCCGGGGGGTTGGTCATGCTGTTAGAGGAAAAGAAGACAAATGACGTTTTATTCCTCCTACACCACCGCAAGTTGCAAGTTTATGCTATTTTGTCCACTTAAGAATGACGTACTCGGCGACCTTTAGAGCCGTGCTGTTATAGAAAATTAATGAGCACATTCATTTTCTGTAACAGATTTGAGAAGCCAGCAGCACTGTGCTGTTGTTTACTGTCAAATAACATTTCTCCAGTGCTTAACAGTGACTGAGAGCAGTACATTTTTATTTCCTATTAGAATAATACTTTCCCCCGGTCACGCTCCCTGATCTCCCTCATGTGATCGTTCATTACCTCACACCGCTTCTTACCCCAGTGCTCTCAACATACCTGCCACAATGTGATCCACACACACACACACACACACACACACACACACACACACACACACTGTCATCATAGCATCCTCCTGTGCATCTGTACTGTCAGTGATTTATTTACACTGTCAAACTGCTCACACAGCACACCACACTCAATGCTTAAAAAGAGCACGGTGTGTGTGTGTGTGTGTGTGCGTCTATATTGCAGCCTATTTTTTTTATATCTTGGTGGGGACCAAATGTCCCCAAAAGGATTGGATTATCTGACAGTGTTGACCCTGTGGCTGGTCCCCCCAAAACAATTTTAAAAGAAAATAGCCAAAATGTTTCCATTTGTTTACCAAGGTTAAGGTTAGCGTTTGAAACGAATGTAGGCATAGCATTACTTAGCTGTATTATTAATAATGTCAATTGAAGGGCCTTGCAAGGCTAGTAAAATGTGTGTGTGCAAAATGGATGGCATGCCAGCTTTAATTAGCAATCTCACCTCACAGTGTGCATTCTGTATGATGTTAATATGACATACACCTCATAATTACAATAATACAACAAATTCAGTTAGCTAATTACACTACTTAACAGTTCACCTCGCACCCCCGTCGGGGTTCGAACCCCACCTCTGCCCCGTGCCCCTCTGCCCGACTTTGCAGATCGTCCCTGTGCTTCCTGGGTTTCATCTGGGTACTCCGGTTTCTTCCACCAGTACAAAGACATGCCTTGTAGGCTGATTAGCATTTCCAAATTGTCCGTAGTGTATGAACGGGTGTGTGAATGTTCCCTGAGTTCCCTGGGACAGGCTCCAGACTTCCCTGTGACCCTGTCTTGCATAAGCGGTATAGAAAATGGATGGATGGACATTTCCTGGTGGACTGCTTTTTGTTTTGACGAATGAGGACAGGGTTTAATACATGGTGTGTATGGTAATGCATGGGTGTAGAAATAGATTATCATGTAATCTGATGATAACTTACACTTTTATTCCCAATCCAAGACACTTCTTAGAACTGCCTTTAACCTGGTTAGAGATCTGATTTGGAAGACTTTACTGAGTCTTTACTGGAACGTGAGCTGTAATGACCTTTGCCTAAGTGGATCTGAAGCCCAGAGTTCTGTGTATGTGTGTGTGTGTGTGTGTGTGTATGTGTGTGGTCTGTAGTTTTCATGAGAAAAGGGAGTATAATCTCCTTAGTGAATGAAATACAGCCGAAAGCCAAGTAAGTCCCACTGACTGACCCACATTCTTCTGATCTGTGTGTGTGTGTGTGTGTGTGTGTGTGTGTGTGTGTGTGTGTGTCTGTGTGTGTGTGCAATGTTAAGCAAATAGTCCAGCTGTGGTTTGTCATTCCTATGCTGTTGGTCTTTCATCACACAAATCTCAGATCTCATCGGCTACAAACACACACTATAAAACCTCATACCCTTAAACAAGGACCTCACAGAGAGCCTGAAATCCCACGCATGTCTAGAAACTCAAATACACACACATACCCAGAAGACCTCACACACTCCAGCATGAAAGCAGAAAGTCCAGCGTGCATCAGTGTGTATTCAGCGTCACCAAATGAGCATCCTAATCTACATTTACATCACATTCATTTGTTTCAGATGTGCTTTTCATTCTTTCATTCATTCATTTATTCATTCATTTGTAATAACCACTTCATCATCGTCATGGTTGGAGTGGATCCGGGGTCTATCCTGGGAACACTGAGCATGAGGCAGGAATGCACTCTGGGTAGGACAGTAGACTATACAATTTGAAAAATTAATATTATTTATGTAATAAACTTTGTGTACAGTGTAATATTCATGTACGACATTCTCAAGTTTCTCATCTATGGGGCCGTGATCCCACATGATGCAGATGGAGTTGCAGGAGATTTTCTGTGCAAATAAATTTGAATTGTTATATCTTTAAATAGTAATTTAAACTCTTTTAAACATAAAGATTTCACAATAGCCTATGCTATATATTCAGTTTGGAGCTTTACACAAGGCTGGAGCAACACCCGAACAGCACATCTAACATACACCCGTGTTTGATTTTTTTTTCAGATGCATGGCATGCGTGTTGCTTTTAATATATTTCACCCACAGTCCCACGTAAAGTGTTCAGTCAATCTTTCTCTAACTCAGGTAAAAATCCTTGAATTAGATACTTGCATGCATTATTATTCTTTTCTTTCTTGTTGTCTTGAGATCTTGACTTCATTTTCCTTTGAGCGCCACATAATAAAAGTTGTTTTCTTTATTGGTCACATATACACTACAGCACAGTGAAATTCTTTGCTTAACCCAGCATGTTAGGGTCAGAACACCGGGTCATGCACGATACAGCACCCCTGGAACAGAGAGGGTTAAGGGCCTTGCTCAAGGGCCCAACAGTCGCAGCTTGGCAGTGCTGGAGCTTGAACC
>JAOUWY010000038.1:18119572-18130546 GCA_025728095.1 Prietella phreatophila
AAATGTGATCGGAGGCCGTGCGTATGGAGTACGGTTTTTGTAGCATCCCAGACGTGTTGAATGAGTTTTGAGGGTCAAGGGGTCTGAGGACACTGGAGTTCTTCCTCTTCAAACCAGGTCTTCATGGAGCTCGCTTTGTGCATCGTTGTACTGGGACAGGATTTTTGGCAAACAGGATTTGGTAGACGTTTCCAGACCGGATGTGTTTCTGTAATCTCCATCAACAGCATCCTCAAGCTCGTGTAAATAGATCAGGGTTTAACTGGAACAGGGCCAAACCTGTTCCAGCTTGACGATGCCCCTGTACACAAAGCGAGCTCCGTGAAGACACGGTTTGCCAAAGTTGGTGTAGAAGAGCTCGAGTGTCCTGCACAGAAGCTTGACCTTGACCTGACCGAACGCCTTTGGGATAAACTAGAACTCCAGACCTCCTTGACATCTCAATCTGACGTCACTAATGTTCTTGTGGCTAAATGTCCACAAACCCACACTCCAAAATCTAATGCCTTCTTAGAAGAGTGGAAGATATTATATTGGGATATATATGTTGTGATGGTTGAAACGTTCCTATGCAGTAATTCTTAGTACGTCTTACTCCACCATTGTACTGTAAACTTGGACATGATTCAAACAGTCGTAATATATCTCGAAAGTAATTTGTATATAGATGTATACGAGCTCGACTGGTTGTCATTGTGACTGCAGAGCGATCGTGTTCGTAGTGGATAGCGCCATTTTCCAGAAGGAGGTAAAGGACGTGGCTGAGTTTCTTTATTCCCTCCTGACGGACAGCGTGGTGACCAAGAACGCTCCGACCATGCTCATCGCCTGCAACAAACAAGGTAAACAAGGTGTCCGCTCACAGAAAACCTATGCGTCGACGTTGTGGTTTCTAACACTATTTATTAGTACATTTATTTGGGCTGGTCATGCTAGAAGACACTTCTTTGAAAGCACGTGATAGACAGAGCTAAAATGCATCACACTTTTTATGTGGAACCGCCCCCTCTGTAGCTGGAGGTTTTACGTTATCAAAACGAATCGTTTCGGTTGTGAATGCTAATCTCGTGTTACCGCTGCGCAAATAGCCGATCAGCAGCCTTAACGTAATGTAACCGTCTCAAGTGCAAAGTTCATTGAGTTCGTCGTCACGAAGCGAAGCCTACAGCGTGCGCGCCACGGCGAAAAGAAAGCAGTTATTCTAGAAGCACTTTTACGGGTCTAAGTTCGGGGACCGGGAACTTTGGCTTGCCGGGTCACTACACACTTAGTGTTCCACGACCTGCAGATTTATCAGTTCAGCACTGGTGATGCAACAAGATGTGGTACTCTTTATACTTTTAAATAGCATTCTGCTTTAAATGCTCTGTAGAAACCGGTTAAAAATGCAGTTTTAAACTAGTTTGAGTGTGATTGTACTGATGCATACTTAAAAAATGTTTTTTTTTTTTCTTCATTTTTATTTATTTATTTTTTATATACATACACAGACATCACCATGGCAAAATCGGCCAAATTGATTCAGCAGCAGCTGGAGAAAGAGCTGTAAGTGTTCACTTTTACAAATCGCAGATTAAAAAAAAAATATTTATTTATTTATTTAAATTAGTGTCCAAACCCTATTCATTTGCTATTCATAAGCATGTACACAAAATCTAGATTGAACCTGTTAATGACTGCTAGAGCTCCTCTTTGGATTAATATCTGATCATATACTGTAAATCCACATTCACGCTGTCCACAGCAGTAATCTCAAGTCCACATGTGCCGTAAACCAGGGGAAAAGAAAAACCCATCAGTAGTGAAGTAGCATCACAGGCATCCATTTTGTTCTAGCGGTCGAGTTCAGCTCATCGTCAGAAAGTCGGATGCAGAGCTTTGTGCCGTTGTTAAGTTCAAAGAGCACAATTTTTCTTCATGCTGATGTTCGATGCGGACATTTAACTGAAGCGCTCTACCTGTATCCGTATGACTTTTATGCACTGCCACCACACGATTGGCCGATTAGATACCGGCATGAACGTACAGGTGTTCCTAATAAAGTGGACGGTTAGTGTAAAGCCTTCAACTGAAAATGCGCGCTTCAGTCCAGCCCTTTGTGTCCATCTTCACAGAACCACTCTGAGGGTGACCCGCTCGGCGGCCCTGACGTCTCAGGACGGCTCGGTCCGGTCCACGATGCACCTGGGCAAGAAGGGCAAGGACTTTGAGTTCTCCCAGCTGTCCATGCAGGTTGAGTTTGTGGAGTGCAGCGCACGCAACAGCCCCAAGGACGAAGACGCCGAAATCGAGGCTTTGGAGAAGTGTTTAGCCAAGTTATGAACCGTTATTTGCAGACAACGATACACAAGTCATGTATTTGGATTCCTTCGGGGTTTTTTACTCCATGGCTTTTTAGTCAGTATTGTTTTCCTTGTTTTATATCGACTTGTACACATCAGTCGACCTAGAACCGTGCGAAAGAAAGTCTATTTACGTCTCGATTCGAGTTTAGTGAAGACTTGCATCCAAGGCGTTCACGGTTATTTATTTAGACTACACAATCCGTCCTGAACGTTCTAATTTAACACCATAAACTGCTATTTATTGTTTCACGGTACCGTCAGTTTACTGTGTTTAAAAGAAAAAAAAACCTCTGTGATATCTCCAAGCCTGATTCGTGCCTTAGATCTGGAACGCTTGACAGTGTAATTATGCTAACTCATCAAGCTCGAGCTCCTGCTGAAACCTGTAAATAAACAGTTTGGGATTTTTGCACGTTTAGCTTGTAATCTGTGTGTTTTGCTGCGTTCTCATTTCCCTAAGCTCGGTTCTACCCCGCTCTTTCCCTCTGATTATTTATAGGTTTAAATAGCACTTTTCTTAGATGTGCCGATTGATGTATGAGGTACAAATCAAGGTTCGTCGCTGTTAGTGTTAAAGTCGAGGATTCATCGCTCCTCTTCAGTTTAAATCATTCCCTCCCAACTCTCCAGACAAACACCGTCTTACTGTCTAAGCTTTAATTACTCTAAAAGTCCTGTAGGAGAAGGAAAACAACTTCTCTCAAGACACTTCAGAACAAAATGACTATAATTCAGCGCACACTCGGACAGATTAATCCGTCCATCCGTCATGTAGAAATCCAGTGCTTTCAACCTGAATCCGATTTACCGAGGACCAGGCTGCTGTTCTTCATACGTGGATTACTGAATTGGCTGGATTGGACGGTTGACGTTCATTTGCCAAGGCAACCAACTGTACCAATTCTCCGTAAGTACAAACGTGCTCAGGAGTAGGCTTCAGGTATTTCCATCACAGGGTTATTCAGAAGGTGTTTCTTTTCTTGAACAGCAGCTGTGAAAGTAGTCCCGGCTGAAAACCAAATCGCAGGTCTATATTCACGCGCTCATTCTAATACTGTTGTTTCTATAGCGACAGCTAATTCATGGATGCACCACATGATCCAAGACTAATAATAAACACATCTAGTTTCACATATATCTATCTCTCTCTCTCTCTCTCTCTGTGTGTACACATATATATATACACACACACACACACACAGCATTAAACATAACTACGAATGGATAAAAACATGATGCATCGTTAATAAATAAATAAGCCTTGTTGGCTATTTGGTGTGGTATAAAAAGAATAAAACACTTTGGGCAGGGGGAATAATCAACTTCAGGATGGTAACAGTAATTCCACTTCATCATCGAGTATTTAACCATCCAGCCCATTGTGTATGACTGAAAAAAACTTTACTTCTGAATCATAAACAAAGCACATTTTTCTGCCAAAAATGTAGAAATAAATAAATGGTTTAATGTTCTACATAAAGCATACCCCAGGTTCACCATATCTGAAAAATAAATACATTTTCACATAAACTTTGACGGAACAGTGTGTCCGTCCTGGGGATGAAAAAGAGCTCCAAAGTCGACTAAAATGCTCGACTTCCACCGCGTTCGGAGTGTTCGTTTGAACAGTTATAGCATGTAATTTATAACACACTAACGGTTTAGACAAGGTTTTATTTCTTTCCCCCACATTTTAGAATAATAATAATAATAAAGCCATCAAAACTCTGGAAGAACACACATGGAACTATGGGAATTATGTTGTGCTTAAAAAAAAATCCAAAATAATTACATATTTTAGCATCTTCAAAGTAGACCTCCTTTTAGCTTAGAATTCCCAGAAATGTTGTATTCTTGTTTTCTCACCACATTTCTTGAGGAATCTCCCTGAGATGCTCCACACTTATCGGCTGCTTTTCGGAATATTTCTGTCCCGAGTCATCCGTTAAAAAATAAAATAAAATTGTAAACAACATGTTAGTTTTCTAATGAAAGAAACAAACATGTCGGCATGCTTATATTTCTGTCCATGACACCCATTTCATTCATTCACACCGTCAGACCAAAATCTTTTTAAGATCACGAGAAACATTTCAGTCGAGTGTCCACAAACTTTTGACCGGCAGTGTGCATGTACTCATTTAGCAGACGCTTTTATCTACAGCAGATCTTACAGGCACTCCATGAAAGAATGTCATCATGTGACCAGCACGCTCTCTTTTTCAATGTCGGATTCGTTGACTTATCTTAACGCCGTGGGATGTGCAGATTTAGACCTGTGGCGTACAAACCGTGCAATTGCACCGATTTCCATTTCTATGACTCGCGGCACATTGTGTCGTGGATTTACAGTTACACACCTCTAATTGTGCATGCGTTACGATTTACTGATGTTGAATAAGTATTCCAAAGCAACATTAAACTCAACTGCGTGTCTTTTTACATGATGCAAAACATTTTCAGGCTTCTGTACAGCCAATCTTTGACTCAGTCACGGTTTCGAGTCTCGTTATATCTGCCTTTTCCTGGCAACACGGCTACACTAACCCAGTACTTAAATGTGTCCATGGGGGGACGCATTAGCACATTTATCCCATAGATTTATATTGATTAGTTATCTGGCGTGTCATCTCTTGTTGGATTTGTTAAGCAACGTATGAACACGCACACAGTCAAAAAAAAAGGATAATCAGACAGAAAGCATCACTTCAGGGCTAATTCAGTCAGGTCTGACTTTTTCTGTGTTTTACAAGCGCCCATTGTTTAACCACAAGGCAAATAGTTCGAGATAAACACAGTTCTGTGCATTCCCACACTGTTTGGAGAAATGCTGCTAAAGCCCAGACAGAGCATACACAGATAAACTGGTGCTCTGATCTGCCACGAGTAAACTAGCTTGTCCTTTTAGGAGCGCCGGACACACCCAGTTCACCTTCTCCTCGTGATTGAACTTCAGTCTTAATGCCGTCTTCGTCTGACTCGGGTCAATACTTCTGGCCTCCTCGGAAAGCTCTTCGTCGCTTCTCTTTCCCTCGTAACCCTGAGGCTTCGACTTCCTGTTTTTGGGCTTCCTGCGTTGGGCCTTAACCTTGATTTCTCCTGCCACTACAGGCTCCTCGCTTATATCCCACAGTGCCACTACTCTGTCATTGCCTCCGGTGGCCAGCCAGTAAGCGTGAGGCATGAAGTTGAGGAAGTGGGCTTGAGAGGCGCCCTGACTGTGAGTCTTTATCGCCCCCTGCTGCTCGAGTCTGGAGCCAGCACCTACACGAGCGAGGTGCACGCGCCCATCCTCTGCAGCGCACGCCAAAATGTTTCCACACGATGCAACACTGACACAGTGAGCCAGAGGCGGGTTAAAGAGCTGACCTGCGCTTTGCTGGGATTTCTCTTCCTCCTCCAGCACCTCCTGTAGACTGTAGGTCCAGACTGGACGAGCTTTCTGCAGGTTCCACAGCATCAGCTGGACGACAAGAGACGAAACAACAACTATGAGAAACTGTGCGAAAAATAGCAACTCTCATTCAAGCTCATTTACAGTAAGGGCCATTCTAAAGAAATGGAAAAGAAAGTCATATAGGAACACGTTTAAACGTAGCCACACACATTTATCCATTAATGAGCCCTTGGACAAGGAAAATCTCCATTGTGTTGCCGTTTTATGTTTTAGTTGCTGGAAATCACACTGCCTAGACTAAAAACTGGTAGCTTAGAACGTAATAAAGCATGATCTTTGTCCAGGGGGCTACTTTTTGTCCACCCATGTGATCTATTGTAGATGGCTGCGATATACAATTGAACCATACTCTTTCGAATCATGTGTGCAGTCTGCATTTCCATCATGCGATAAATAATAATCCAGGCCCATCTTTAGTATCTGTAGTTATAGCTCCTTTGACGCATTCAATTTAATGCCAATTAATCCACAAGTGTTTAAATGTTTGGTCTCAAAGAATGCACCACTAGAGGGCCACACAGCCACAGTACAGTGATGCCTTTATTTCCAGTCAGCTGTTTTGGATGACTGATTTTTCCACTACACATGGGGTTGGGTTGGGAGGGGGGTTCGGGGGACGCCTCTGACAAGCAGAATATTTTTCTGACGTGCAAACATTGCCAACATGGAAAAATAGCCGAAGTGATATTTCACTGCAACCTGCAGGAGTCTTCAGAATTATTGATGCTCAAGAAGGCAACACGATACATTAAGAGTCAGGGGGGGTGTAAACTTTTGAATAGGCTGATTGGTGTAATTGTAAATATCTTATATAGCTTCTGAAGGGCAGAACTATATAATAATAATAATAAAGATCTTTACACAAAATTACAATTTACAACAATTTTCATCCTGTTCAAAAGTTTACACCCCCTGGCTCTTAATGTATCGTGTTGCCTTCTCGAGCGTCAGTGAATGTTTGCATCTTTTGTAATAGTCGTGTACGAGTCCCTCAGTCATCCTCGGCCTGAAAAGACGGCTCTCAACATATTATAGCCGCTGTTGGAAAGGGTTCAAATATGCAGAAGATGCTGGAAAAGTAGAGAGTGTTTGGACCTGGAGGGTTTTTCTGAAGAACAGTGGACAGTTTAACTGCTCAGGACAAACAAGGGACTCATGAACAACTTTCACAAAACATAAACACAGTCGCTGATCATCCAGATAACACCACGCAGTATTAAGAATCAAGCGTGTGTAAACCTTTGAACCGGTTCATTTGTGTAAATCCAGTTATTACTGTGTCTTGTGGACTTCATGTTATGTTAAATAGCTTCTTCAGGGCAAATACAATATTTATGATCCCTCAATAAAAAAAATACATTAAAAAAAGGACATTTTCCAGATTCTGCAAGGCGTATGTAAACTTATGACAACTCAGTTGTATATCAGTGACCGTACACCTTGCCTGCGGTCTAGTAACGAGAAATCCTCATCCATGTTCTTTCTATTGTTCGCTTTATGCCATTTTAAGGCAAGAACTAAGAAGAAGAATTTCCAGGACAGAAATGGATTCGGCTAAACAAACCACAGCTGGAGTGAGATAAGGGGTTTCCCTCTCCTAATACGGTAATATCAAGTGGATTACAGGTAAGCAGGACTTAAACGGAGCATCGTTTTCGAAACTGACTCGGCCAACTTGAAGTTCTATCACTTACAGTCTATAAAAACTGACATCGGGTTTTGCTCGTGTAAACCTGGGCCTCTGTGAATGTTTTCCGTCAAAAGGGTGGCAAGAAGTCAGACGCAGGAGACATGCCGTTTGCTTTCAATGTCCATTTTTAAACACTTTAACAAGGCTGGGCAAATGATCAATTCATGTCTCTGGTGATGAAATGTGTTTGTGCTCTTTACAAAAAAAAAAAAGAAAATGATTTGAATCTGGCTAATGTGCCTTTTCGCTCCTGTGTGATGTTGATATGAGCGTGTGTTAGTTATTAGAGTTATATAAGAGGTTCTGCACAGCACTGTAGTCACTTTCCCATGCCCCTTCATTTCCCTGATTATGGAAATATGGGGCTGTGGTGCGGGTGGTAGAGCGGGTTGTCCGCTAATCGTAGGTTCGATTCCCGGCCCGGATGACCCCATATGCCGAAGTATCCTTGGGCAAGACACTGAACCCTAAGTTGCTCAATGGCAAGTTAGCGCCTTGCATGGCAGCTCTGCTACCATTGTGTATGGGTGAATGTTTGCATAAAAGAGCTATACAAGTGCACCATTTAGCATCAGTCCCTGCTAACAGGCAGAGCATGTAGTGCGTCAACTAAATCATAGAATCTGCTATTCGTCCACCCCAGCTTGAAGTTTTATCTCGCATTTTGTGTCTGATGTAAAATCCATGTCTCTCACCTGCATGTCCAGCCCTGCAGACACAAGGCTCTGTGGCCTCTGGGGTCGGAATGCCACGGAAGAGCAGATGTTCGTGTGTTTGCGCAGCGTGCGGCTCACTTTCCCCGTCTGCAGGTCCACCACCTTCACGGTCCCCGAATCGTCAGCCAGTGCCAGCGAGGCGCCCGTTTCGCTCAGCGAAAGCGAGTTGACCTCGTCCTCGCCGACGTCCTTGAGTTCCTCCACCGGCTTCTGCAGACTCCGTGGGTCCAGGACGGTCACCGTCTCCCCGTGAGACACATACAACAGCCCTGGCGCTGCGGCGGAGAAAACAGTACACGTGACGTCGTCCCGAGAGGTCAAAAGCATTTGTGAGAGAGGAGTCCCTTCCTGAGTCCACACCGTCACCTCGCCTCCTTCGGCCCCCGAGGCCAGAAATCCGCCGGCTCCTGCCGCAGCTCCGATGCACAGCACCGGGGCAGTATGGCCTCCAGCCCAGTGTTGTGCCATGCTGCTTACTGACCTGTATTGACAAGAAACATCCTTACAGACATACTAAGAAGGTCTATGTTGAAGTATTAATCAATGTTATTGAATGCAATATAAATGTAGAGTATTTATTCCAGCTTCAGTTCGGACTCTTTTGGACTTTTGCATACTTCTGGCAGTATTTCTCTTTCAGTGTCCCTTCCTTAATCATGGTCTACACTCATGAGAACAGTCTTTCTCCATGTATAACTTTATACCCTTCTCAAGGTCAGTATTAGCTGTTGTAGGTCACGTGGTACACGTGCCAGCTCTATACAAACGACATCAGCGTTTGCGCCTGTTTGAACTTTTCTGGTTTTTTTCCCCCCCGTTTGACTTTAATTTAATGAGCGTTTGTTAGCCAATTTGTTAAAAATGTACCTGAAATCAATGGATGTAGCAATCCAAATAAAGCTTGTAATCTTTCGCCCGAAACATGTAGATGATAAAAATACTACTCGAACATAAACACAACTACTGCTGCGTCCTGCTCACGTGCAGCGAATATGGAAACGTCGCGCATTGATGACGTAACCGTCACCTTCAGCGGGCGCGTCTGAACAACGTGGATATTTCGTGTAGAGCACGGTTATCGAAGGAGACGTTTAACTGTGAAATAAACCCTACTGACCTTCTTAGTGAAGATTGATGAATGAATGAATGAATGAATGAATTAATATAATCCAACTATGCAAATATTTGGTTCATTGTTTAAATATGTACTGACTGAATAGATTAGGTCCAAAATGACAGTTTGGATTAAACCCATTCATTTCACCTCACACCTCTAGGGTTGGGGGTTTGATTCCTACCAGGGCCATTTGTGTGCAGAGTTTGCATGTTGTCCTAGTGCTGTGGGGGTTTCCTCCGGGTACTCCTGTTTCCTCCGCCAAGTCAAAGACATGCACGGTAGCTGATTGGCGTGTCCAACAGTGTCCGTAGTGTTTGAATGGGTGTGTGAGTGTGTATGTGATTGTGCCCTGTGATGGATTGGCACCCTGTCCAGGGTGTACCCCACCTTGTGCCCGATGCTCCCTGGGATAGGCTCCAGGTTCCTCGCGACCTGAAACAAGGACTAAGCGGTAGAAGATGAATGGATGGATTAATAGATTTGTTCCAAAATGACAGTTTAGATTAAACCCATTCATTTCACCTCACACCTCTAGGGTTGGGGGTTTGATTCCCACCAGGGCCGTTTGTGTGCGGAGTTTGCATGTTCTGTCTGTGCTGATGGGGTTTCCTCCCCCAAGCCAAAGACATGCATGGTAGGCAGACTAACGTGTCTAAAGTGTCCATAGTGTATGAATGGGTGTGTGTGTGTATGTGATTGTGCCCTGCGACGGATTAACACCCTGTCCGGGGTGTACCCCGCCTTGTACCCCATGCCCCCTGAGATAAGTTCCAGGTTCCGCATGACCTTGTTGGATAAGTGGTATAGAAGATGTATGAATGGACGGAACTTTGGTAATGGTGTTTGTGACTTACACTACTAATAGTATATATTAATAATGTAATATTAATAAACCCTTGGCTATGTTTCATTTCCATAACACACAACAACTTGGTTTCGCTATTTCATACGGCTTCAGTGCACTCAATCACCTTATCAAGTTAAACTACCATGTACACCGCTATAGGTTCCCCTGGAACCTCCTAATGGAATGGAGCCACTCTAGGACCTCAAATGACCAGCTGTTATTTGGGTGGTGCTCCATTATCAGCACAGCAGCACTTGACATGGTTGTTTGTGTGGTGTTGTTGGGAGTGTGACATGCACAGCAGTGTTGCCGGCGTATTTAAACACTGTGTACACTTGCTTTATCAGGCACACCTTCCTTGTTGGCATACATTTTAGGTGTATGCTTTGTGTATTGTACTGTACTCTTCATCTGTGTCAGTTACTGATGATAGCAGTGGAAATACTTCAATAAAATGAGTTGATAAAAAAAGTGTGTGGCGTTGCTCAGCTGGTCACAGCACAAACGTCACGAACAGAATCATCCCTAAACAAGATCCAGGATGTCACCACGTGCTGTGTGGGCTGAGCTCACAGCATGGCCTCGCTATGCTATGCTATTTAATCTTTAATCTTCTTTTTTTCAGAAAATAACTTGGAGGCAGAAGAATAATTAAGTGATAATGTATAAAGTGTGATAATTAGCATAGTAGCTACCATGCCAGTGATCAAACGCAACCTTAAGAAAAATAACAATGATCAAAGAACTGTAAAAAGGTTGTCAATGAATTCCATTATAAAGTCAAATTTGAACAAGAAGATAT
>JAOUWY010000038.1:18162427-18178930 GCA_025728095.1 Prietella phreatophila
ACACATACCTCATTATATATTATAGCATTACAGTATATATGTGTCATTTCCTGAAGATGACATTTATTTCTTGATGTTGATGTCATTACCATTCTGCGGCACTTTATTTTCAGCTATGCAGCTGTTTTTTTTTGGTGATAGGGGTGTCTGAGGTCTGATATGCATCTAGATTTTCACCTAATGCTTCAAAAAGACCTTTAAACACACAGGACTCAAGAAAAACTTTAGCCTGGCTTGTAGAGGCATTGGAATAAGTGTAATTCCTCTCAACCTACAATTCACAAATGTTAATGACCAAGTAGAAGAAGATGGTTGAGAATCGGCAGGCGATGTTATGCAGTCCTGGCGAGGCTTTTTAGTAAGCTTGCTAGACCTGGGGAACGTCAATGTCATGAGGAATTTGTCTGCCACCAAGCAGAAGAAGATCAGAGCATAGACATTTTGGCCGTTGCTGCGATACGTCAACGTGTCCGCCATATTGGACCGGGCAACACTGCCCTATAAACAAAAATAAGTAAATGGGGGAACTGCATTTTTTGGGATAAAAAGCAGAATAATGTTTACATTTCTCACCCCGATTTCAAGGGTTTATGATCTACGTTGTGTAGAAAAAAGTTCTGTCTCCTGTTACTTAGTATCGCCATAGTTATATTTGGAAAATGATTCATTGGCATGAGGAATTGTGAAAGCTAAAGGATAGATTTGGCTTATTTTTATGGTTAAGACGTGGAATAGTCGGACTTTGGTGGCTAACTAGGTAGCTGTCAACATAAAGTCATAATGACCAAATACAACCAGAAGCAACTGTTACGCCTTACATATGATAGGTAATTCCCCATGATCTGGTTTGGATTGTGTGACGGTATGTACAGCCCCAAACAACACACAACTCAGGCATCTTTTCTCCAGTACAGTGATGAGAGTTATAGCAAGCTGCCCGGTCCAATATGGCGGCATTATTGGACATATGACATATTATCTAACAGCTAATGCAGTGTCTATGTATTAATGTCTATGGAGCAGAGCAAGAAGTCCAAAGCATTTGTGCTGATGCAGTTAGGGATGAAGTTCGATCCATCATTAAGCCTAAAAAATATTTCATTTGTGAGGAGTATACTTAAAGTTAACATACCAGCAAAAAAGTCATATTCTAAAAGCAATATGCAAGCAAGCTGCTTTCTATCTGTGGGATCGGATCAGACGGGCTAACCTTTGCTCCCCTTGAGTGCCCATGACCCTGTCACCAGCTCACTTGTTGTCCTTCCTTGGACCACTTTGGGTAGGTACTGACCACTGCATACCGGGAACACCCCACAAGACCTGCCATTTTGGAGATGCTCTGACCCGGTCGTCTAGCCATCACAATCTGGCCCTTGTCAAAGTTGCTTAGATCCTTACACTAAACCATTTTTCCTGCTTCCAACACAACGACTTTGAGAACTGACTGCTCACTTGCTGCTAAATATATCCCACATCAATGTTATTCACTTCCCCTGTCAGCGGTTTAATGTTATGGCCAATAGGTGTATATAAAGTCAGGTCCATAAGTATTTGGACAGCGACACGATTTTCGTAATTTTGCTGAATAATTCTGCAACCACGACAATGGGATTTGAAATGAAGTATATAATACTTGCCTTTTGTTTCTTCGTTCTTCCGCCAGTAGTGGTCAGGAGACAGCATACCAAAGCTTCCTCTTGCAGCTGCATCTATTCCTATTTCCCTATTTTGTTTTTAAAACTGCAACTTCATAAGATTTTTTCAAATCTACATACATTACATGCACTTACTCTAAGTCTTGTTGGCTTTTACTTGTAATAATCAGAGCATTAAAACTATCTTATTATAGCCAATATGACAAGCCAAATTCATTTATTTGGACATTAGCCAAATAAACTTTGATTATATTGAGGTTAATTGCTCTTGCGTACATTATAATTTGCCATCTCTGAGTTTAGTTGCCAGCCCATACAATACACTATATACAAAAGTTTACAAAAGTATATGGACACCTGACCATTTCACATATATGAGCTTTCTGGATATCCCATTCCAAACAGCTTCCATTTTACAATAAAGTCAGTTGACTGGAGCAGAGGAGTCTAGCAGGGCACACATTTCACCAGCTGATGTGTGACAATGGTGGCATCCATGTTTAAAGTCATTGAGCTCTTCAGTCTACTGCCAGTGTTTGTCCATAGAAATTGCATGGAGTCTATAGAGTGCCTGATTTTATGCACCTGTTAGCAATTGGTCTGGCTGAAACACCTGAACTCAATCATTAGGAGGGATGTCCACATTCTTTGACCATATAGTGTAGCACTTGTTACTGCTTAGCTATAAAGCACTATACATTAATAAGTATGTTTAGCTTTTTCTCAACGTCACCGCAGTCCCTGGAATTTCCAGAGACCTACAATTTTCCTCAGTGTCACAGATGTGTGTACAAAAACACTTCTTTTACAACTTGTGGCTTTTCAACAAGTTCCCGTTGCTGTAAATCTGTCGTGCCAGTGCCAGGGTGAATAGGCTCAGTGTTGAGTCTGTTCTCTATTGTGCCAACCCTTATTTACTCATTTGCAAAGTTTTGTAGATGAATACGTGATACTCCACGCCACTAGCTTGAGGCACTACCACAGAAACTGCACTAGCGGTTGGAAAGAAGGCAAAGGCCACCATTCAAATTGTATTATCTTTAGAAAGCTTGCATAGTACACATATAGATGGATAAATATCTCAGCACGATCTGTGTTGTGTTAATATGTTACGTAAATGTTCTATTTACATGATTACAAGGCACCAGACTTCCAAAACATGTCATATTCTTTAATTAATGGCAATTAGAGACTTATGTATTGCTGGTACTGTTTATATTTTACTGTTGTGTAGTGAATTCTAACTTTAAGGAGCCCCATGTAATGTCTCCTTTTCTCTGCAAACACAATCGGGCTTGCAAGTCATGTGGTAACGAGGCATCGTAAAGCTGGTATGTGCAAAAATATAAAGAAAGTCTATTTTGAGCTGTAGGTATCTCCGCAGGTTCTTCAAAGCATTTTAAACTGATATCATTCGGCACGTCAAGTGTAGACTTATTATCTTTTTTTTTTTAATGATTGTCTCGAAACTGAATTATTTATCATTTGCACATTCTGTCCTTAAATAGCGTATGCTCTTCCAGGATTAAATGTATTATATTTTACTCTATGACAGTGAACAAAAATGTGGTTCATCGAATTTTTTAACATTTTCTTTTTTGATGATGTGATTAATTATACTCAGAGACGTACCATTACAAGCTCTATGCTGTGGTGCACAAATAAACATGACCGTTTAAAATTTTTTATTATAATTTTTTTTTCAGTTATAGACCTTTGATTGTTGTTGATACATTGTTATTACAGACATGAAGTAGTTCTATTTTTGGCCTCCAGGTGGCACCAACAGACTCTCATCTCTAAATTCAACTATACTACTAGTACGGATATAATAATGATAATAATAATAATAATAATAATAATAGTTTACATAGAAAATATTACAGTAACAATAAATATATTAATATAATAATTAATATGATAAAATTTAACTATAAGAACATTTTATTGGATACATTTGATGCATTATAAATACAAGTAGCTCTTATTCAGTACATACATGTTAATGTATATGTGCTGATTTTTTTTACAAAACGAATGTTACAATTTCAACCCTTCATCCAATAAAAAAAACAACAAAAAAAAACATTAATTTACATTAATTATAAAAAAAATAAAAGAAAAAGCTGCACAATTGCTGACTTGTTTATGTCAAACACATATGCATAGAAAGAAATGTATTGGTCTCTAATGTGAAACTGTGCACAACATTAGCTTCCTGATGTGGTTTCAACACCATTTTACATTCAGCGTTCTGTGTCACAAGCTCTCATACCATGGCAGTTATTTACACAACGTAGCACGCAGTAACAGTTTACGGCTGTATAACTTGAAATTAAAATGCCCTCAACTGCAATTCTTTAAAATAATAATGATTAAAAAAAAGTGCATGGCTTTCACATTAAGACTAGAGTGAAGTATCTGAGGACTGACATGCATTATTGTTTTTTCCAAAGGATGGGAAAAAACGTTTAAGGTCACATATCTCCCAAAACTTCTCCCTGAAAGCCTTGCAGAGAAAAATGTAGATCAAGGGGTCCAGGCACACATTTAGAGCTGAGAGCCAGAGTGTAAAATCCTTACCTATTTTAAGTGAAAGCTTGGAACACGTGCTATTGCTTTGAACCTGTAATTTGGTATAAGGTATTCGGATGCAGTGGTAAGGTACGTAACAGATAAAAAATACGAAAAGAATAAGAAAAACCCGAAACTTTGCTTTACGCTTCCGCTTGTCTTTGTTGCCGCGAGACCTTTGAGACGACTCCAAAACCGTCTTAGCAATGCAGGTGTAACAAAACACAACTAAAATGCACACTGTCCAAAAAAGCACTTTGCCGAACAGGACGACTGCCTTGTGCCACATAAGTCCTAGCTGACTTTTCATGGCTATGCAGAACTCTCCAGGCTTGTTTGTAGGGTCTTGGTCTGTTGTGATAATAATAGGTAACGTATTAGAGCAGATCAGCGCAATCCAGAAAACGAATGCTAGGACATTACTAAAAAGCAGGTTCTGACACAGAAGACTTCCTCCAGATCTCACGATCTTTAAGTAGCGATCAAGGCTGATGAGTCCCATCAAAATCACACTCATGTTCATGGCTAGGTAGAAGAAGACGCTCGAGAATCGGCAGGCGAAAGCGTGCAGCCCCTGGGAGGCTCCTGGGAGCTCGCTGGCACCTCGGATGGGGAAGGTCAAAGTCATGAGGAGGTCGGCTGCCACCAAGTGCTTCAGATACACCATGAAAGTAGAGTTGGGCTTGAGCTGTAAACATATCGCAGCTACTACAAGGTTCAGCAGAAGAGCAGGGGGGAAAATGGTGAAATAGAGAATGGGAAGGGCTATGTCCCATGCTTGTTGATTAATTACACAATCCACAGATGATGCATTTGGATTTTGGGTGACATTGGAAGCCATAATTAAGCCTGAAAAACAAATATGTGATGAATATACATTTAAGTAAAGTACCAGCAAAAAAAAACAACAAAAAACAAAAAAGAGGTTCCAACTACATTTTCAACTTTTTTAGGACTTTTTTTATTCATTAAATATAATACAAAATATCTTCCATCGAATTAGTAATGAGATTACACAAAGTAAGGAAGGTAACATTTGGAGATTTTGTTGGCACTGTGGTTTGAGTCATTGTCTTGCTGCAACAATTGCGGTATTCACACTCCAAACCCAAGAATAGATGTTCAGAGCTATTCATTGTTTAATCAATCAATTTAACAAGGCACACCCAGGCAGCAAGAAACGCCAATCAGTCAAATGTTCCGATATTTTTGATCACATGAGAAACGGGTGGATTCAAACGAAAGGTCTCATTTTCTAAGTCGCTCAAACACGCCGTAGATTTAAACATCAGGAAATGAAAGCTGACCTTCTGATCTTACATCTTATCTCATCTTTTGAGCTCAATCCCGAATTTCTTCGGTGTATAGCAAAAACAATAGACTTGACCTTGGCAAATAAAGGCGGTCATTCACAGAAAATGCCTCAAAGCTTCATTAACATGCTGTTAGTAAAGCTTCCTACGAGATAAAGATCAGAATATCTGCCTTAAAGATTAAAGAACTTATCTGTCTTTAATGTAAAGTCAGGCTACATGAAACACTGCAGAAGTTGTGGTATTAGCTTTGCACAAATCCTCCATCATTGCTTTCTAAAAGGATTCTGCACTGCTTAAGAATCCTGTCAAAACCAAGAGCGCTTGCACAATTGGAACTCTCTTAAATTCTCAAAATGCACCAGAAATAGAAGTCTAGGCAAATTTGTCCTTATATTTTCTACAACTGAAATCTGAATACCCCTAGCTTAGTTTGCAGACTTTGTGCAAGATTGCGATAAAGTGTGGGCGCAACCTGTGGTACTGCTTTCACACAATAGTCTAAACTAGCGAAGTTTGGAAATGTGTCAGACTGTAAAGAGTGGTGCAAGCTGGTGAAAGCCCCGAGACAGAAAGACAAACATATTCTTTTCAGACTTCAGAGATAGACTTCAAATGATTCAAAGACCTTAGCTTTTCTTTAATATTACAGAATTATGGTTGAATCAGTAATCATGATTATTCTCATATACACAGTATATATAAAGGTATACCACGCAGAGTAATACATGTACTGTATGATGGTTTAATTCGATTTTTCCTCAGTTTAAAAGGTTTTTGCATACAACTCACGCTTGTTAGTTGTGCCACTTCGCTGCTAAAATTGTTACACAAACATTTCACACCTCTCCAACTTAACAATTTTACACCTAACAATTTTAGGTGTTTATTTTTAGTTGTGGTGACCTCCCTATAACTCTGGATGATATACAGCTTGATGGCTCAGCAATATCATTTGTGTTGTGTTAGTTGAAGCTCATGTGACTATTACACCATTCTCAGAAAGTTGACCGAGCCATCTGTTTTACACTGTTCCATCCATCCATCCATCCATCCATCCATCCATTTATCTATTTTCTATACCGCTTATCCTATACAGGGTCTTGGGGAGTCTGGAGCCTATCCCCGGAGACTCAGGGCAAGAAATGGGGACATCCTGGACAGAATGCCAACCCATCACAGGGCACAATCGCACACACACTCACACATTACGGACAATTTTGAAATGCCAAACAGCCTTTCTTTGCCATGTCTTTGGACTGTGGGAGGAAACCCTCAGGGTGGGGGGCTCAGGCGCATTCGAGCCTCCAACCCTGGAGGTGCATATAAAACATATAATGAATGCATAGGTGCCTATTCCAGGGACACTGAGTGTGAGGCAGGACCACAACCTTCATGGGATGCCATTCTATCACAGCACACCATGCACACAACATTCATACACACCTAGGGCAATTGATCTTATCCAATCCTCCTACTGTCAGGTTCAGGCGGAGTACAATCACACTCATTGACGGCCAATCACACAAACCCAAGATCAAACCTGGGACCCTGGAGCTGTGAGCTGAGGACACTATCCGCTATACCACTATGCTGTGATAAAACTTAGAAGGAAGTAGCAGAGGTTGCAGCATTAAATGAGGAAATAAATGCCCATTGCTGGTGGATTACAAAAGATGTAGCTTAGATGTTTTCAGTATGTTTCCAATAAATTATAACTAGTTATACCAGAAATAATGACTGAATTGCATTACAGATTTACTTCATTCAACTTAAATAGTTTCTAAATAAAACAATACCGTTATATGGATGACAAATAGGATTCATTTCAGTGTGTTTCCCTAAAAAGCCTTTTCTTAGGAAAAGGTTCCCCATTTCTTAAAATGTGCTATTCGATACTTGATAATAATAATAATAATAATAATAATAATAATAATAATAATAATATACAAAAAACATATTTTTAAATAATTTTTTTTTTTTACATTTAATTTACATCCTGAAGTTTAACTGCAATTTCTTATCCTGATCTAGTTTGGAAAGGATGGAAGAAAGCTTTTCACATACCTCTTGGAATGTAAGCTTGTAAAACTGTGTTCCTCGTGTGTGTCTCTTGTTCATCTATAGCCTCCTACTGTGAAGCAAGATTAGTTAACAGCCTGGCTAAGTGAGAAAACACACCCACTGACAACTTCTGTGTTGGTAACGTTAATACTGGGTAGAGACATCATCTGGACTCACAGTGTCTCTGCTGAAACCACATAACCACATTCATTAGAAATGGAAAGATAAACACCACATAACCCCCCCCCCCATATTTTCCTTCAAAGCCCAGCTTTACACTTATAAAACTCTTATAATAATTGCTGATGAAAGCAGCACATAACTTTCCTGTGTTTGTCTTTGCTGTCACCAGTAGTCACTAACAGACATAACATTATGTTTACTTAGACTGCTTCATGTTTCATTGCTTCCATTGTAAGAGTAATATCTTATATCGCTTTGGTGAGGGTGTTTCCCAGACACGTCCATTTATGCTGCGCTCTAATACTTCCACAATATAAAAATTATGTTATTATCAATAGTAGGAGGATATGATGACAGGAAATGTCCAGAGCACTGTCATTTTGTCAAGCACTGTCAAGCTCCACCTCATGGTCCTGAGAACTGCTCTCATGGTTTGCTTTGAGTTCACTCCATGTGCCTTTTTTTTGGGCCACATTGCCATATGACATGCTTATTTCTTCTCCCCAAGCAGATATTCTTTTGAATGAAAGGTGTTTGTTATAATTCATGAAATTATGAATGTTCATCGTCCTTTCATGTGCCTGTTCTTGATCCTCAAGAAAGCATATTGTTCGGAGGAGACATGAAATTTGAGTAATTATATTTCTTATTTATATGAGTTATTTATATCTATTTACCCTGTCCAGGGTGTACCCCACCTTGTGCCCGATGCTTCCTGGGATAAGGTCCAGGTTCCCCCGCGACCCTGATAAGGAGTAAGCGGTAGAAGATGGATGGATGGATGAATTTATATGTATTTATGTTTATATTTAAATTATATTTACCCTCCGGTCATTTGAAAGTGAACCCCCCCCAAAAGACCAGAGTCCCCACAGTGTATCTGGCTCATGCAAACATGCAATCCATGAAGGAAATGAATTCTATTTAAAGATAAAAGTATTTAGTGATCACATGCAAAAGTCAAGCGAGTCAGTCAGACATTTCAGTTATTCTCAATTCTACAACGTTTATGTTTGTGAACATTTTTGTTTATTTCTTTTTTTTTCTTGAAAATGAAGGAATCTGTTACATACATGCAGCTTGGTAGCGTTTTAATGTAACAGAAGGAAATATATGTATTTGAAAAAAATAAACATATTTCAAATGGACAATTAAAAAGATTAAACTGTCTAACTGACTATTCCTCCTGAGATACAGGTAGACATCAACATTTTCACTGCTGTAGGTCTAGGTCCTTTGGGATCTCCAGAGTTTCACATTTAAGATCATTAGGGAAAAGAGTCACAGAAAACACCCTGGACTACATCTGTGTTGAGCGATTTCCCATACGGTTGCTCTCTGCAGGAGTGTCCGTACTGTGCTGCAATGCCCCACACTTCCCAGGTGAGAGTCGGAGGAGTTTGAACAACGAGTCCCTGAAGGAGGTGCAGAGGAAGAAATAGATAAGCGGGTCTAGAAGAGAGTTCAGAGATGACAGCCACAGTGTGCTCTCTTTCACCTGGAAGAAGATAAGTTTCTGGCGGCAGTCAAAGTGTTCCCTGGTCTGGCTCAGGGTATAAGGTACTCGGGCGAAGTGAAACGGCACAAAGCATATGAAGAACACTGCGAGAACGAGGAACACGTTAGCTCTCACCTTCATCTTCCTCTGCTGGCTCTGAGCTGCTGTATTCAGAACGCGAGTCCGTGCGAAGGATTTGAACAGTTCTTTGGTGATGAGTGTATAACACACCACTACTGCTACCAGATTACCCCAGAAGATTACCTGGCAGATATGGTTGACCACTTCATGCCACTTTAAGCCCAGCTCAGTTTTCAGGCTACTGCAGCTAAAGTGGTCTGATTTAGGTACCTTGCTGGTGAGAATCATGTTGGGCAGCGAAAGTGCCAGCAGGGACACCCAGATACCAGCTGAAAGGAACTTCCTGTGGGTCAGTCCTTTAGGACTGGTGCCAACAAAAGGATAAAGAGTCTTTCTACAGCGGTCAATGCTGATAAAGCCAAAGAAAATGATGCTGATGTACATGGTAAGGTAGAAAACCACCGAAGAAATCCGGCAAACGAAGATGCTGAGACCAACCGAGGCCATGTTTGAGTCAGACAGGATTTTAAATGGAAACATCAGAGTCATGAGGACATCAGCCACCACAACGTTCTTTAGGTAAATGATGAAGTGTGAGCGACTGGGGAGGCTGAAAAACACCCATGCTGCTAGGCCGTTGAGGACGATTCCTAGCAAGAAGAGAAGAGAATACAGGATCGGGAACACTGTTGTCTTCAGGACATTATTACGGGAACAGCCTTGCCATGACGAATTAGTCAGGTTCCTGAAATTCCCCGGGCTCATTAACATTTCTTCTGTGAGCTCCATTAGTTGCAGGGTTTCTGTAGATAAAGACAAAACATTAAAAACAAGGGTTATCTAAGAGCAAGAATGAAATTGAACTGAAGTTCTGTTTGAGGTCAAGTTTACTGTCATGTGGTCATTTTTCCGAATTTTTTTCTGGCCCTGCATTTGATCATGACACCTGATAGTTAAAGCGTACAACCTGTTTGAGATGTCCATTTTGGTACTCATCGATAGATCGATAGCCTACTTACAGTAGTCATGTGTAAGAAGAAATAATGAGACTGTCGAAGATCTCGCAGAAGAGTAACTGTGTCGCAGCATGGCGGTGACAAAGTCCACTCGAAAGCACTTTGAGTTCATCGGCGTCAAAGTGACCCCCGGAAAACATCAGCACAGACATTTTATACTGGATTGCAAGCAGGTTTTCTACCCGTAATCTAGATGAACTGTCACTCTAAATGTAAATGAAGGATAGCATTTGATGTGATCACTTCTCACTCGTTGATGTGATCACTGATGAGGTGATAGGACTGTCTAGACAGATGTCTTTCTGAATGATAATTATGGTCACGTAACCCTTTTTTCAGGGATAGTTCGCTCTGTTAGCTGCTGAGCACTGCTAGCTATGAGTTTTATGTTTTATGTTATAGCGTTTAAACAGTATTTTTTATATAAGGAGTGTGAGGGTGGCTAACCTGAGCAGGCGAAACAGTGACCGTTAGCAAGGGTGGAGAAGGGAAATGAGAAAGCAAAGAAATTTTAGCATGTGATCAAATATGTGCAGATTACTGTCATTTTGTGTCATCTGTTCATTAGTATTATAATGCATACTAGGTTTATGTCACATGGTATCATGTGGTATCAGATGTTGGTAATGGAGCACTTTTTAAACAAGTAAATGGGTACTGTGTCAGACTGGTACTCAATACTAGCACCTGTATTGATGCATCCCTAATACAAAAGGATTTACAATTGAGACACGATGCGACTGAGCAGTTGGGTTGAGTTGGTTTTTTCTCAAGGGCCCAATAGTGGCAACTTAGCAATGCTGAGATTTGAACTCACAACCTTTTCATCAGTAGCCCAGTACCTTAGCCACCACCCATCCATCCGTCCATTTTCTATACCACTTATCCTATTCAGGGTCGTGGGGAGCCTGGAGCCTATCCCAGGGGACTTGGGGCACTAGGCAGGGGACACCCTGGATGGGGTACCGACCCATCACAGGGCACAATCGCACACATTCACATGGACGATTTGGAAATGCAAATCAGCCTGCAATGCATGTCTTTGGCTTAGGAGAGGAAACCGGAGCACCCAGAGGTACTCCCCTATCACCCCACATACCCCCAAAAAACACACACACACACAAACAGTTCAATAGACAGTAATTTAGTCCTGTAGTTTCTACCCTGGTTAGTATTCAAATACTAAAACCAGTATTCATGTATTCGTTACATTATTCCTTACGTCCATGTGAAGTCAGTGAGAAAGTTCCCGAGCAAGTGCTTTTATTATTTGCGTAAAGGCTGAATTACTGAGCTGGATTCAGTAACTGACACGTATCTGTTGTATAAATTATATGAACATCATATATTAAAAAATCTGATTACACAGTATTCATTGTTTCAATGAAGACATTTATTTATTTAACTTATATACATGTCCTTTCCCCACACACGAAAGAATTTTTATTTTGTGCTACGTGTTTTTCCCGAAATTTGTTTTTACATACAATCTTGGGGAATGTCATAATAGCTCCACATGACCTCAAATGCAGATTTTATTATTCGCAATGTGTAACATGTCATCACACTGTAAACTGGATGTTCAAGCTACAGAACTAAAAAGCACATACATAACAAGGTTTGCATAAACCCAATTTACATTTCACACACAGCTACATTTGCATTTGCATTTGCATCTTTCCCCGCAATAGGCATTTGGTATTTATAGGACCGTCAACCTTTTGATCCACAACACGACTTCTTATTGTTCAACATTCTGTCTTGCTTTATAATCCTTGAGAAATATTGATAATATTTCACATCACAGTGCACTTACCTTTTTACACACACTTTGGCCTTTATGTAGTTCTCATTCTAACGGTCCCCTTCTAGGGTGTAGAAGTAAATAATAATAGGAACAATGCAGACACAGACTAAGAAAACTTTCTCTTCTGTTTTTTTGTTTCCTGACAAGCTGTGTGTACAGAGGTTTGGAGCTTAAAAATAGGGACACGATGCCATGTGCTTGAACTGCGCAATCGAGCTATTTTTTGCATTGTATGCACATTTTAATATAGTGCTTTTCAGTAATATTGGCACCCTTGGTAAATATGAGCAAAGACGGCTGTGAAAAATGGCCTTTATTGTTTAAGCTTTTGACTCTTTTGTTCAGAAAATTCACAAAAAATACTTTGCTGTCATGGACATCAAACAATGCAAACACAATGCAGGTTTATTTAAAAAAAAAACATTTTTGTTAAATATTTAACACAAAATTATTGGCACACTTTTAGTCAATACTTTTGTGCTAGCTCCCTTTGCCGAGATAACAGCTCTGAGTCTTCTCCAATAATGCCTGATGAAGTTGGAGAATTCATGGCAAGGGATCGGAGACAGTTCCTCCATACAGAATCTCTCCAGATCCTTCAAATTTCTAGGTCCATGCTGGTGGACTCTCCTCTTCAGCTCACCCCACAGGTTTTCTATGGGTTTCAAGTCAGGGGACTGGGATGGCCATGTCAGGACCTTTTTTTTTGTGGTCAGTAAATCATTTTTGTGTTGATTTTGATGTATGTTTTGGATCATTCTCCTGCTAAAAGATCCAACTAAGGCCCAGTTGAAGCTTTCTGGGAGAGACAGTCTAAATATATATATATATTTTTATATTCAGCTATAAGATTAAAACCGGTGAAGTGAATAACATTGACTTTCTTGTTACAGTGCCACCTGTCAAGAGTATATATGTATATCAGGTAGCAAGTGAACAGTCAGTTCTTGAAGTCAATGTGTTGGAAGCAGGAAAAATGGTCAAGCATAAGGATGTGAGTGAAATTGTGTTGGCTAGACGACTGGGTCAGAGCATCTCCAAAACGGCAGGTCTTGTGGGGTGTTCACCGTATGCATTGGGAAGTACCTACCAAAAGTGGTCCAAGGAAGGACAAACTGGTGAACCGTTGACAGGGTCATGGGTGCTCAAGGCTCATCGGTGTGCGTGGGGGGTGACGGCTAGCCCATCTGGTCCGATCCCACAGAAGAGCTACTGTAGCACAAATTGCTAGAAAGGTGTCAGAACACACAGTGCCTTGCAACTGGTCATAGTCCCATGCTCACCCCTGTCTACCACCAAAAGTGCCTACAATGTGCATGTGAGCATCAGAACTGGACCATCGAGCAATTGAAAAGGGTGGCCTGGTCTGATGAATCAAGTTTTCTCTATTTTCTCTAAATTTATATCTAATGAGTAAGCCACAGGTGACGGTTGCAAAGAAAAACTCCCTCAGGCGATATGAGGAAGAACCTTGAGAGAAACTAGACTCAAATAGTGCAAGTATTAATAATTCCCTTCTATAACTGTGTACTACATAGTCAAAAAGTGCAATTGTGTAACCAGAAAATTCATTATAGTTTTCACATGAAGTCTATTTTGTTCACAGATGGAGACTTGAGTGCAAAACTGTTTGCGGCAATCTCAGTCCTACAGCTATCATAGTGAATGTAGTCCTATGCCCTTATGTTAATTTGTGAATGGTGACGATAATAATGATGATGTAGAAAAGGACTGTTTTAAATATCAGAGTTATGTGCCAAACATCTTGCTAGATGAAACTAAGAATTCTTTTTTACACACCAGTTATCTGTCTGTATCGCTATACTATCAATTTGAATAGATAGTACTTGATTTATTATTGTTGCCTCATTTCACTTATATCTCGGCTGCTAAACCAATACATAGACCAAAATAATCTGATTATTACACCTCGAGAGTGTACATGGAGCCCGGCGATGGACTGGTGTTCCATTCATTATGTATTCCTGCCTGGCACCCAGTGTTTTTAAAAGGCATGATGCAAGATGAACGCATGAATAAAGTCAGTGGACAGGAGACTGAACTGGAATATTTTTCCCCCCATGTGAGCAGCTTCTCCTTTTAAAGGAAAGTCAACTTGACTCATTGTCTTAACAGCAGAAGTTCTATTCTGTTTCTATTTCGAGAAGAGTGAAAGGTTATGAGTAGTCAAAATTTTAACCCAACTAAATGATGGCTTGGAAATAACATGGTTCAAATCCAGTAGATACATGAAAATGTATGGTATTATATTCTATATTGAATACAGACTTGAATAACATCCAAATGAACTGCGATTAAATTGCATAATGAAATACTTACAGTACCAGGTGGAAATTCTAACGGACCCAATATGGAGCCAGCAGCAAAAAGCATGAGAGTTGGTGTCCATTGATGTCCATCATTGACAGTACCTTTCTATGACAGATTGTGAACGTGGGCTCGTCACACTTCACCCACAGCTCACTAAAACAGAATTTAATCTGGTTTCCCTTGTTACACCACACCTCAAAGGCCCTTTATATTAATAGAACAACTTACCTCATCCTCATATTACATTCTAGGAATACACAAAGTATTAGCCACACCCAAAAAAGGTTTCTGTGTCAAAATAGTCATTATTTGCCATGTCATTAATCTTCACATTGGGTGTGTAAGGTAGACATTTGATCTAAGAGGCATTCACACCAATAAGAATGTGTTTTACCACTAATTACAACAGGGTTGGGCAATCTTATCCGGAAAGGGCCAGTGTGGGTGCAGGTTTTCGTTCCAACCAAGCAGAAGCCACACCTGAATCTATTGAAAGCCAAGATCAACTGATTAAACAGGTGGAAACAAGTGTGGCTTGGTTGGAACGAAAACCTGCACCCACACTGACCCTGTCCGGATGAGATTTCCCACCCCTGAATTACAACATTTACATTTACATTCCCTCAGTGTTCTGACATGGTTTTACTGCATGTGATGTCATTAGGAAAATAAAACTGGAGCTAAATGACAGCTGACTGCTGGTGTATTTACAGCGGGGGAAATAAGTATTGAACGTGTCAACATTTTTTTTTCAGTAAACATATTTCCAATGAGGCTATTCACATGAAATTTTCACGAGACTTTGGTATTAACTCATGAAATCTCCAAATATAAAGAAATCCAAACATAAAAGTCCATAAATGAAATTACGTGTAATAAAGACTTATGGCACAGGTAAAATGATTTTTCTCAGGCTGTAAACAGTGAATAGAGACTCTGGAAAGTAATTACTGTGTTAAAACAGGTAAAAAAAAAATACTCACAATAACATGAAATGTGTCCTAGCTTATTATTCAGTTGTTTATCTGTGTGTTTCAGCAACTGCTGTGCAACTGATAAGAAAGAAAAATGTGTTAAATGAAATGAAATTATAAATAGTATTACAATAGGCGGAAGAGTTCAGACATTTAGTAAAACACTTCTTGAAATATTCAGTGTGTAGTAACTATGTTTAATACTGGTTTTATGGTCTGGAACATGGTATTTAATTGGTTTTAAAAACACAAGCCGGTGGTGAAAACTGAAGGAAATAATTGTTCTTTGTACAGAATTGTCTTTGTAAATCTTTATGTATATTTAGCAAAAGCAAACAAACATAAACATTTCCTATTTGTTCTTGCTTCTAACATATTTTTTAGAAAGAAAAGTATAGATGAAAAGTATGAAAAGTGTAGAGAGCGAGAGAGCGAGCGAGAGAGAGCGAGAGAGCAAGAGAGATGCTGTGAGGAAATACAGCTGACTGAGCAAAAATTAAGTAAATAATATTAAATCTGACCAGTGTGAAGTGCTGCTTAGGCAAAAATGTTAAATTGTTTGTTTTAATTCTGGTCAGCGAGGGTTTGTTCTTCATAGCCATTGATGTGTCTCACTGTCTGTTCATCTCTTTTCACACAGGAGGACTGATGAGGAAAGACTGTTTGACCAATAGTTTCCTGTCGACAAGCTGTATTACAACACTGTGGGGAGTGACTACAAGGATGATATCCACATGCCTGACCAGCATGCAGAGGAGCAAGATGGTGGTGATGAATATGAGGTGCCTTTTAGAATCTCAACCCCTTTACCAGGCCCATCTGCTCTGAGAATCACACCTCCTTTCCTAAGGCACTCTCCTGTAAGAAGCCCATATTCTTTGAGATTCTTATCCCTTTTAAGAACAACATCCCCTATAAGAAGACCAACCCCTGTGAGTAGGCTATCTCCTTTAAGAAGTCCATCCACTGTGAGTAGGCTATCTCCTTTAAGAAGTCCATCCACTGTG